>JAODJX010000047.1:8074536-8086958 GCA_026776945.1 Isichthys henryi
GAATAAATACACGTCTTAATTTAAATTTTTCATATGTATTGGAAAGCTCTGCATGTTTCACTATGGCCTCTTTGCTTAATGGTTGGGGGTCTAGTTCCTGCCTCAGTGTCTGTGTGTCTGTGTCTGTGTTTTTGTAATTATTACATTGTAAGGACCAGATATTTTGACCTTACGGGGACATTTTTTCGGGCCCCTGAAGGATAACATTAATCTTATTTAAAAATCTGAGACTGCAGTCAAAAAACTAAAAATGTCAAAAGCCTTTTGTTTGGTTACCTATGGTTAAGGTTAGGGCTGGGTTAGGGGTTAAGGTCATCATTGCTGAGATTAAGGTTTTCCACATAGAAATAAATAGAATAGAGTTCCCACGCAGATACAGGTATAATAACAAACCTGTGTGTGTGGGGGTTTTCCTTCTTAAGTCAAGTCATTTATTTGTATAGCACATTTAAAACCAACACACAAAGTGCTTTCCAATCTAGAGAGAATTGATTAATAATAGTAAAATATATAAATAAAATAACATGAATAACATAGTAAAATATGTATTTAAAATAATGTAATTATATAAATAAAATAACATAATTAACATAGTAAAATAATAAGTGAAATAATGTAAATATATAAATAAAATAACAATTAACATAGTAAAATATATAAGTGAAATAATGTAAATATATAAATAAAATAACATGAATAACATAGTAAAATATATAAGTGAAATAATGTAAATATATAAATAAAATAACATGAATAACATAGTAAAATATATGTCAAATAATGTAAATATATAAATAAAATAACATGTGTCCATGTGCGTTTCCTGCCATAGTCCAAAGACATACCCCCCTGCCCCCCAGTGGCTTCTGTTTGCTTAGTGCAACCCCACGTTGGATAAGCAGTGGGTTTATTCACCCACTTAATTAGTGTTGCCATCTACATGTATGTTTGTACATATATTGTGTACTAAGCATGTGGAGTAGCTAAAATTAGCCCGTGTGGCTAAATGAAATTCCATCTTCTTTTTCCAGTACCAGTGAACCTCAACTGCTGCATCACATCGCACAGAAGAAAATCCCATTCATGGATGAGCGTGGCCAGTTAATTCAGCCAGACAAACCCAACGGTATTAAGATGGAAAAATTTGTCTTTGACATCTTTCAGTTTGCCAAGTAAGTGCAACCATATTTCTGACTGACTGTTAGTGAGCAAGAGAAGAGTCAAGTAGCATAATTTGAAATCAGGGACCTCCGTCAAGTTTCAATGCACTCCAAAATTTGAAGCTTGTAAAATGTTAGTGTCTAAAACTGAAAGAATAGATAAATTAAGTAATTTCACTGAAGAATTGCAGAAAATGTGAAGTCAGTTAATAATTCCTGTGTCTTGTGGCCGTAAGTTCATATCCGGTGCAGTACTCGACGGTGCAGAGGTCATTTACGTATGGGGGAATTCTGAAGGCTGATAAGGTGATGCCTGGAATCACACTCTGCCAGCTCCTGACCAATCTCCGGTTTACCCTCAGGAAGTTTGTGGTGTACGAAGTACTGAGGCAGGATGAGTTTTCGCCCTTGAAGAACGCAGACAGCCAGGATGGGAAGGACAACCCTACCACCGCGCGGCAAGACGTCATGTCTCTACACTGCCGCTGGATCCTGAATGCTGGTGGCCAGTTTGTTGACAAATCTGGAAACCAGGTTATTCCCAGTCCCAGGTAATGACCACACCCCTTGCAGCCGGCCCCACCCTGGAGTATTTTTGCTATATAAATAGTAAAACTTTAAGGCTTTTACGTATGTATTTATGAACATATACAGTGTCTTCCGACATTCTCCACAGTATACAGTATATCGTACAGGCAATACCTGGGTAAAGAACCTCTGACTTACTATCTTGTACTTCAAACGGACTGCCGTAAAGCCTGTTACTGTATATTAAAAATTTGGAGTTAAATACAATGGTTCGTAATAATGAAGGCAAACACTACTTTGTGACGCTCATCAAAACATTGTACAGCTTCAGCGGTTCATCGGTATATAGTATATATTAATAATATGTAACTCAGTGGATGTTTTATGTTAGATGTACTTCTAGTTGTTATTGTCAGCGAAACTGGTGGAAAACACTGGTGGGACTGTAGTAGGTATGTTGTGTATTCTTCCATTTGAGCAGTTTAAATATACGTCATTGTACTTTTCTGCTTTTGTGCGTCTAAATTATTTCGACAAAAGACATTTTTCATAGATCTCTTATGGGGAATGTTTATGATATTTTCTAAAAAAATATATATATTGAAAGTTCGTTTTAGTGTTAATAGCTCATATCTTTTTTTTGTGCAGTCTGGTGTCTGCGACAGGTGAAACATTCCAGTGTGAGATCTCTCCGCTGGTCTCTTATGGGGGAGAGGTATGTATATGATACATGTATGTGTAATCTATGTGGATTTTAGAATCAAACAGAATTCCAGAAATTTCTCATACATGTTTAAAACAAAGCCTGACTGTCTAGCTTATGATGATGATGATTGATGATTATTATTATTATTATTATTGCAGGGCCTGGAGGAACTAGTAAAGGGCCAGAAGTTTAATTTTCATCACCCTCTCATCATTGATGAAAAGTGGAGTCAGGAACGTCTAAAAAACGGGTATTGACTTTCAATGAAGAGACAGCTGTAGGCGACCATTTCCAGATGCTTTTATCAAAAATACTGTAATGGAAACTGAAGAGTCACCATTTATGTCTTATTTTTCATATATATAATCTATTTTTATTTTGGGGGTGAAGGAAAAAAAAACATTTAATTATCAATTTGTAAATAGTATTGCAATGTTAGGTATTTATTCAGCTGACATTTTAAATAAGATCAATGTATTTAATCAATGTGCAATAGAAGGACATATTTAAGTTTTCCCTATAAAAACAAATTGTATTATGTAATATTTTTGACTTGCAAATCTAAGTATGGAAACCTGGGAAGTATTTGAAAATTAAAGGAAATTTTTGCATCGCTATTTGAACTGTTTGTATCCATTGTGAGTGGGTTTTTATTCCAAGTGTCTTTTCCAAGTTTGTGTGGGTGATACACAACCTGGTTGTGTATCTATGACAGAAAAGTTGTCAACAGATTTGGGGGGGGGGTTGTGAATCGTATGCTGTGAAGTGTATGTGGATGGTATGACAATAAAAACCAACTTAAGAGCAGACTACTGTATCAATCTCTGCCCAGCAGAACTCTAGCCTAAAGTCACTATACCCTTCAATAGGCTTTATATATGATATAAATGTTATGTTGATATGTATTTGCATTGGCAACTGTCACTGGCCATGAATACATATGACTCAATGAGGCTTATTTAAAAACTGGTATGTAAATTTGTACTTTTATACCATTACTTGAAATATAGTCTGCATTAGCGATTATATTATAGAATTGTTTGTTTGTTTTGTTTTTATTTTTAAGCATCTTAACATGAATAAGAAGTTATTTAACCAGTTAAATAGACTCCCTCGCTGTCATCCACTCATCCAATCTAATGTCTGGTGATCGCGCAATGAATTATCTTAACGTTCGTTTGGCATGTGGCACAAACTTAGTGCATCGGTGGATGTGAGTAACAGGTTGGGATCTGTCTCCGTTACTGCCTTCACTCTCACTCATGCAGTTTTGAGCGCGTCTCTTGGTGTTTAATTCTACTTAGAATATGTTATAGGGGAACATGTGTTACTGCATGTGATTCTTCCGTTTAACAACAAAATAAAGACTAACAGGAAAACAAGAATTCGAGCTTCAACTTCAGGGCCAGTTAATTCTCCTGATGACGTTGGCGAGGGGGCGCGAAAAAGCGTGAGATGATGGAAGGAAATTTATGCCGAATGAGCGTCGTTTGTTTTCGGGTTAAATAGCGGCAAAGCCCGCAGCTTCTTCGACTTTCTTTGTTGTTGCATATGCGCCGTGTCGGGTATATATGAGTATTATTCCCTTCACAGTTAATCACGGTCAGCGTTCAAGAAATGCTAAAGCGTAATATTTGAAAACGCACCGCGTTTTAAAAATATAGACTTAGTTCAGAATGTTCTTATATGTCCTTCAGTAGTGTCGTTTTGGGTAATTTAGAGTCAAACTTAAAATGGTCTCAAAATTTGTTAGCATAGGCCTATATTTCTAAAAGGCAGAATTATTTTGTTGACAGGACTGTAAAAAACAGGAGTAAAAGCGACGCTAAAATCTCCTGCATTGCAGGCTATATACATTGCAATATGTAAGTGATTGGCTTCTTGCTCCATTTTCGCTTAATTATGTTGAAATGGTAACATTTATCAAATGGAATGAAAACTTTCAGAACTGGTTCAGTAATGGAAGAATGCGGGCGTATAAGTAGCCAGTATTTGGCTCAGTATGTGATACAGCCATCAGCCTTTCGTTAAATTCTGGTTATCCACACAAAGTTTATTTGATTCAGAAATGGGAGGATTTTAAACACTACCGAGCAGCAAAAAGAACGGTAACAATGTTATAGAAAGAAGTCACGGGATATTAAAAATGGCTTGTCATATCAGTGATTTCAAAAGTGGTTTGAAGATGATTTTTTTTTTTATTAATAAATATTAAAATATCGTGTTTTTGGAAAGGAGAGAATGTAAAAAAATATGTAGCACAAAAATGGGAAATTCCACCCTGGCTTGTCAAAAAGGAAAACTCCCTTTGAGTAACCATTAAAACGTTAAAAAGGCATTTCGATGTGTGATTAAGATATAGCGACAGATAATAAGATTCCATAATATGGTATATTCACATGTGACATATCCTAGAGAAACACACCGACTGTTGTTCTAAAAATCTCAAAAATTATTTAGAGTTATTTTCACTTGAAGGACTTCTGTTGTGAAACGTGGTGATCTCAGACGTCCTTCAGGTATTAAAAACAGACACACAAGCATGGCAATGCAATTGGTCACTCCGCCTGACTTAATTGAAACCTCATGTGTCTGGTGTGGAATCCTGGGACTTTTGGAATGGTTCCAGGAACCCTCGGAATTCCTTTTTTTCCCAGTAACTTTAGATCGCTCTCGCTGCAGCAAAAAGTAGCCAGAGGGAAAACGCTTGGATTTTTATCACCCAACTCACTGACACAGTCTGGACACATGGTTTTAAAGCAGTAACACCTAAAGTAAGTTTTTCTTCCTGCCTCATTCTTTTGATCATTTTACCACGAAGAAAGGGGTGTAAGAGGGAAAGAAGATGCTGTTTTTAATTCTTTTGTTCTGTCTTGATTTGTTCATTTGTGCAAAGCGCTAACAAATTCTGGAGATTAAAAGCTTTTTAGCTTTTCTAGTCTTTTGTGTATCCTTTCGGTTTTTTCCATCTGTGTTCCACTGCATGCATGGCAGGCGAAAGTAGCCGATAACCGAGTTAGGGGGATAGATCTGTTTGCCGGGCAGAGCTGGCTTATTAAAGAGCATTTTGTGGATTTTTCTTCTGTGGGATTTTTTCTTTGTTTGTAATCTGAAGGAGAAGCATCAGTAAAAATGCAATTCATTAAAATCAGAAGTGAATTATGGATGTTTGCAAGCAAATAGCTGCTGTAATTTAGAAAATTATTATATACGTATGGTATCATTATGAAGGAAGATAATCCGGATTTCCTAGAAGAAATGTGGTTGCTTTTTCTGACTAAACCTTTATTAGCTTATGTTGCTTATTGGTAGTGATTTGTCCCTTTTAAATTTTGATATGTATTTTTTTTTTATTGATTTTAGTCTATTTTCTTTTGGTCATAAAAGGAGAGGTCGCTGCAGCTTTGGTAATTCTGAAAGTTCCTTATCCAACATTATAATAAAGTGCGAATATTATCGCACTTCATATGATTGAATTACAGAATGACAGGTCATAATCGCATCATGCACTGCATTCTGGGAGCAGACAGCTGGTGTACATGATTTGCCAGCACAAAAGCACTCCATCCATCCAGTTTCCATGACTTAATCGTTAGTTACACGCTATAATTCTTTGCTCTTTCCACAGCTGTACCTTAATTTAGACATTCTTTCTTCTACACTCTTCCATCCTTTATACACAACCGTGAGCATGTGTTTACCACCTCAGTACATACTGCACATTAACAGGATTAGTACTCTAGTACATCTACTGCACAACTGGAATTCACAGTCTTCAGATTATATAGTACGTGCAAATTACATATGTCCCTTCAACTAAACTTAGATGCAAAGGTGAACATGTCAGGTCCAGAAAGTAAAAATCCAGACCAAGATTTTATTTCAACCAACCAGTTGAGCGAGAATCAGTCACAGAGTACTCAACTAGGTCAGTTTAAACAAAATCTTGGCCTGGATTTTTACTTTCTGGACCTGAAATGTCCACCTCTGCTTAGATGTGCACATGACAAATATCATTCCCCATCATGATAAAATGTTACTCCGTTTTTTTTTTGTTGGTTGTTTAGGTACATAAAAGGAATGTCAATATGGGAGGATATTTTCAAAGACTGTCTGAAATAATGTCTGCATTTTTATTCATTGGAAGATGCCTCTGTGCAAGCCAATATACAAATCAGGGAGATAACACATAAGAAGCATATAGCTGTCCAGGTAGAATTGCTAAGCTTGCATTACACAACTAGTATCATGGAATTGGGGTGTATTACTTCTGTCCTCCAAGCCAGTAGGTGGCGCTAATAGCTTTATTTAGATAATAGCAATGGTCTGCCTACCCCTGAAACATCAAAGGGTGAATTTAAATACCAAGAACACAAAGACCGTAGTTGTGTTCTTGGTGCAGCTGACGTTTCCTTCATATTTGGGGCGGAGCAAGAACGTCCTCTGTACTTCTGTTCTTGAGTATTAGAGCTGATCTTCAGCAATGGAAGATGATGTAAAACAGGTGCAGAAGAACACAAGTACGGTCAAGTACCAATATCGGGCTTCATACGTTTTCTAAGGCATGTCAGTCATAACACGTGTTTTCTTTTACTCTGGTCGTTCCTTTCCGCTTTAATGGGTGCTGCCCATGGCAACCTTATTTGAACCTAAATTTAAAAATCTTTTTCAGCAAGTTGTCACTCATCAGAACAAAAGGGGTCCGTCGATATGACGCTTAAGTGCCTTGTACTGAAAATGAATTAAGTAGCGGGGTTTCAAATGGGCTGCCGGCGGTGTGGCGACTGATACCAGGATAGCACTGAATCACTCCCTCAAATGAGCCCCAGTAATCCCAGTTTGCGGTGTCCTCCCAGCTTCCAGTGTGGGGAGTGTCAGTGCTCACCTCCTTCACCAGATGGAGGGCAAAGCAGCTTTGATGACTGATGACGTGTCCATTTCAGGGTGAGGCCAATCAAACTCTGCAACTCATAGTTTGGGGGACGTGTCCATTTCAGGGTTAGGCCAATCAAACTCTGCGACTCATAGTTTGGGGGACGTGTCTATTTCAGGGTTAGGCCAATCAAACTCTGCGACTCATAGTTTGGGGGACGTGTCCATTTCAGGGTTGCCAACTTTGGCCAGCTGGCTAGTGTGAGATTTCCAAGTCTGCACATGTGTGTAACAACATGTCTGCACACACATGCACGCTCCTTTACATGTTATGTAACAGTTTTATTACCTTGCAAATAGTCTGTAGCATTTGCGAATTACCCCAACACTTTTTATATAGCTAATTTTAGGTTTATAATGGAATGATATTGATTTGCCGTAAGATTTCTTGCTGCGCGTGCGAGTCTGAAAGTGCGAGGGTCACGCCAGATGTGCATGAGTTGGCACCCCTGCCATTTTGCTGCTCACCAGTGCTGAGAAGTGTGTTCCTCATATGACCAAAGCAGACGACATCTGCATCATAGAGAACAGGCTTCTTTCTCAGATAGTCTTCCAGTGTGTTGTGAGTCAAAGACAAGTTTGGTTTGGAAATATGTGACAAGAAGGGAATGACATGGGAACCAGAAATCAAGGAGCAAAGAAGTTATTTATAGATTTCGTTGAGGTCGTAATATTGATAGCTTTGATATTCTATTTTTCCCAAAATCAGCAAATGACAAGCAGCGACATCCCAGGTACACTTATGCGCTGTGAAGCTGGTCCTTCGCTACTAGCTCCCTGGGACACAAGGGCCTTGTTGTCCTGTGCTTTGGCTGCACACACGATACCGCAAGCCAGCAGCGACTACACAGAGCCCAGTGAAAAATACAGGCTTTCAGTCCAGGGACATGCGCACTGCCCCCGTGATTCAGCTCCGTTTTTTTTTCCGGACTCTTCTGAAACCGCAGCTCGAAAATTAGCCCGGATGCTGTCCACCAGTACTGAGTATGGGGGGGGGGGCGGCAAAGTGGCCCCCTCTGAGTAGAGAATTCAATTAAAACCAGCTCACCGCCTCACACCGGGCCAACCGGACACTCAGGGGATGGAAAAGCAGATTCGTTTCGCAAGGCAACGGGAGATTCTACAGGTACAGTGATCTTAAAGGGCTAGACACGCCAGTCTTACTGTCATCTATCTGTCTAAAGCAGGAAAAAAAAGGTGATTTTACCTTTAAATTATTTTGCTATTCATGCAATAGAATGTGCACGTTTTTCTGTTTTCCAAGTTTTTAAATAATGGCAATTAAATTTGGTGACAAAGCAATCTTACATTGTAACGCTGTAATCTTACCTCATTGTACCTTATCTCTAGAAATTAAGGATTACTATTTGTGTACTGTAAAACAGATGGGTCAGATTTTAGCTGTGTGTTTGTGTGTGTGTGTGTTCCCCCTGTGATCAAAGCCATGTAGTTAGGCTAATTGTTGTCTCTACTTGTCATCTCTAGTGTATGATTGTATATTTGTGCCTTGTGTTGGACTGGCATCCTGTACAGGGTGTACCCCCATCCTAGTGCCCTGTGCTTCCTGAGTTGGGCTCCAGGCCTTTCTGGGGCCACTAGCTAGCAGAGTGATGTCACTGTTTGGCCCTTGACCAAGGCCCTTAACCCCAGTTTCATCCGGGACACTGACTGACCTGCTTTCTGATCTGAATTTCTATGTGACGAGAAGGGTGTTCGCTAAATAAATTAATGCAAATGATCCTGAATATAAGTGATAATGGATGGATGGAATTGTATAAGAGGAGGTATTCAAGGCACATGACAATACAACTGATACATATATTCCCGTTTCATATTGTCATATTTGTTTTCTGGTATTGTAACAATTTTCTCTCTGATTAAATTGTACATTTGTAAAGTCTCAGTTGGATTTTGTTTCCAAGCTGTTTCACAAATTGCAGATCAGATGAGTTTATATCAGGCTGAGGAATTTCCCTAAGTTAAATTTTGCAATTTGTATTTCTGGAGGGAAGTGCTTAAGCAAAGTATTTTCGGGGTGTTCGGGAAAGGCCATACTCATTTACATATTCCCTCGCTAGTCAGAATATAAACCAGATTCTCATTAATCTGTGAGTATTATTGTTATTTTTTTGCGAATGACAAAATACTTTTTCCTTTGGATAAAAGTAGATCTGTGTTGCGTAAATGAGATTGCTAATAAAAAATTGTATCTGAGAGTAGACAGAAAAGTTCAACTTCAAATGTTCAGCTTCAGCAAAGGTTGTCTAAGTCTCCTTTTTCTGTGGGTTGGTGGTCATCCACATGTCAGATATTGTTTTCCACTCCCCAGCACAGCTCCGACCTACGAGTATTATGCAATACGGGAGTTTTCAGTGCCACCCATGATGGATAAACACGGGTTTGCTCGGATTATGCTGAGTCTACCTTTCCTTTTATAGAGAATTGGAGACCCAGTGCAGGTGGGAACGAGGTCCTCGTTTTACAGAGGACCGGGACTGAGTTTGAGTCGGTGGGTGGGCGTGTGGGAACCAAAGCCTCATTTTACGGACAACCAGGGAGCATGTGGTTGAGTGAAAACCAAGGCCTCTTTTTACAGTGAACCAGGGAACCGGAGTGGCTGTGTATGTGGGAAGCAAGAACTGCTCCTAAAGAGAATCCAGGGAACAGGGGGTCTCACTAAAGGTTTTGGGCCCCATGAAAGCATATTATATTGGGACCCAACCCAGACCAATCAAATTATGTTCCAAATTTTTTAGGGCCACAGTCACTCATGGGCCCCTGGAATCGTCCTAACTTTTCCCCGCTTTATGGCACCCCTGTGGGGGGATGTGTGTATAGGAAACCAAGGCCGGGTTCAACAGAGAATTCAGGAGGGGTGCAAGTGAAAATCACGCAATCCTCTTGCAGAGAACGAGGTAGCCAGCATGGGTAGGAATGAAGATCTCCTTCTGACACACAACCGTAGAGTGCTTCTGGATGTTGGCTAAGAACTTATCAGAGCAGGCCACATCTACTGACATTCACCGGCGCTGAAAAAGGTTTGCATTATCTTTCCGTAGCAGTCAACAGTCCATGTTGTATTAATGCAGAATAATATAGGAGAGTCGCGGCATTCTCTGCTGTGTGTCAGTCTGCCGGCAGTACGGCTTATCTTCTGCAGATAGGGTTTTAACCATTTTCTCTGCATAAATGTAAGCAGTGTTATCGGCGTCAGATAAAGAGGTACATGGAGACAATTATAGTCATACGTGATGAATGTTAATATGTTATATATTGTTGGCAAAGAAGAAGGATGTGTTATTTGACCTTAAATGCATGGATAAACACCTGCCAATTGAATTCCTAATTGCTTTGGACTCCCGCCAGATTTTAAAGTCCTTTATGAGTTCAGCCCAGGTCGATTATTAAACAGTTGCTTTGTTGATTTGTGGCATGCAAGTGTGGAAAACCAAGGATTCATGAAAACTGTTTTAGTAGTGCCCCCCACAGCACTTAAAACAAACAGCATCAATATAACAAGTCAGTGATACACTATAAAGGAAGTTTTATTACGTGCATGATAAATGATCTTCAGCACCACTGATGGACAATGACTGTATTGTTACTTCACAACATTGATGGCCAGATTATGATGTCTCCTGTCAGCCTGCTGATTTGTCTTCTGAGGCATTTTTAATCACTGCAGTGGGTTTTTAAATATTTTTAAGATGCCACTGGGGGAAAAAACGACCCCAGGTGTGATGCTCTGATTTCACCCTCTGACACTCTGCTCACACTCTCACCCTCTGGCACTTTTAGTGTGCAGCCTAATTTGGTCCTTATTGTTGACGCTCTGAATCCTTGTTTTTTAAAGTACGATTTTTGCTTATTTGCATATTTTTCCTGAGGACACATTATTGGCACCCCATCCTAGGTTGTTCCCTGCCTTGTGCCTGTATCCTCCAAGTTAGACTCCAGACCCACAGCGGCCTTGAACAGGACAAGCAGTTTCAGAAAATCGATGGATGTTAGAACTCAAGACTTTTCATTAAAGCTTTTGGATTGCAGCTGCTATGCTCAGAATTGTGTCTTATTTCTCTGGTTGTTTTAAGTACAGTTCACTGACATTCTGCAGTTAATATTGCAGTTGCAGCGATGAAGATTCTCTCTCGCTCTGAAGTTCTTCGAAAGATGGATCTTGTTCTGCTGATGCTGGTCTGCCTGCTAGGAGAAGTGAGGCCACAAGTGAACCCAGGTAAGGGAATGGATCAGGGACTCGAAACTCCAGTGAATTTAGGTCTTGCCTTGTCCTGTGCATCAGTTACTATATTTTCCAGTTCCCTACACCAGACTCCATATTGTAGATTGCAAAACAATTCCCATTCTCCTTGGGCATGATACCTTGTGGATAATTGTCTTCTTTCATCCATGACTTAAAGTAAATATCCTAATTGCTAAGCTGGTTTCTCGAACACTAATTCCACTGAACCGCCACATTTGTTGTGCAAGATTTGTATTTCTTGGAAACGCTGAAATCTCCAAACACAATTATCTGAGTCAAGCACTGAACTCTTAACTCTTCTCGCAAACACAAATTTGTCTTTTCAAATGTCACCTTTCAGTGTGAAGATATAGTCCTCATGTGAGTTGCTGATGCTCGACTTAAACACTATTAAAATATTAAAGTTGGTGATGCTGCAACGTTAATTTCCAGCATTCTGGGGGGTAGAAACTTGGTACCTCCAAATATACGCAGATAAGGTACATTTCCTGTACTGTGTATATGTGTGTGTTCTGTGAGGTCAGTAGATGCACAGGGAGAGCATGAGGTCGCTGGAATGGGGTGTGGGGCTCCCAGTATCTCTGCAAGAGGAAGAAGGTCCACGTTTTTAGAGTCCTGGATGCTATCCAGTGAGCTGTGATGAACACTGGATTCCTTTGGTACCGTATCACATCGGAGAATCCTTGGATACTGCTGGTTTGCCTTAGTGTTGAATGAGCAGTTGCTCAGGGAGTCCCGAATGAGGCACATTACCTGCATTGTGAGGGAGTCCCGAATGAGGCACATTACCTGCGTTGTGAGGGAGTCCCGAATGAGGCACATTACCTGCGTTGTG
>JAODJX010000047.1:8087019-8111958 GCA_026776945.1 Isichthys henryi
CCTGCGTTGTGAGGGAGTCCCGAATGAGGCACATTACCTGCGTTGTGAGGGAGTCCCGAATGAGGCACATTACCTGCGTTGTGAGGGAGTCCCGAATGAGGCACATTACCTGCTTTGTGAGGGAGTCCCGAATGAGGCACATTACCTGCATTGTTAGGAAGCATTAATTACGGCATTACGGCCATGTGGCGCGTTTCCCTGAGGGTGATCCAGCTCACAGCATCCTCGATGCTTAAGACCCGAGCAGCTAGACCAGGCCAGTGGGGACGCCCACGTAGCACCTGGTTGCAGCAGATAGACGGCTGTTTCCGGAAGGTGGGACTAGACCACATGTCACCCTGAGAGGTCACCAACCGGAATCCCAAGGTGTTTCATCATGTGGTGGGTGCGGCAACATGATGTACCAGTGCATGCTTCCCAACCTGACCTGTGATGGAATGGCACCTAATCCAATGTTGTGCCCTATAGGTGAAGGCTTGACCACAATCCCAGCATGCACCTTGCCTCCCGACCTCCTCTTCAATTTTCCTATCAGGCTGCCTAAGATAGGCCTCAGGCTAACCTGTGGCCCAGTGGCTGGAAAATGGGTAGATAGGTGTTAGGCATTTAGTGACAGGAGGTAGATTCCACAGACCTAGATCCTGCGAACAAGGCAAATCAACAATGTTTCATTGCACACAAAAATAACCGTTTCTGCCAAAGTGCCTGTTACAAAAAAAAATTACCCTTCCTATAAAGTCACTTGTAAAAGAAACTGTGGAATTTAGTTGAGAGGTTGACTTGTGTGACAGGCCAAATGAATGAGCATCAGTGTTTTCCAGCGGGCCTTTACGGCTGTGTCATGGCTCGTAAACTACATCTGGGGAGGAGGATAATTGTACAGCAGAGCTTCCAGGTTAGCACAACGTTTTAATTACTGAGCTGCAAGGAACCTCACAGAATTCACTCCGAGATGAACTGACACGTTTCTGAGAAAAGAGCTGAAGACATCTGCAACCTTTATTCTTGTTGTCAAGCATTTCTATATTTATATTGATGTTTTAGATCTGTTAGAAAACTGATATTCCCAGTAGAGGATATGAGCGGGATTTTATTAAATTCGGTTTGCTATCACTGCCATTTTTTTAGAAGTGTTTGTTATTTTTATGACACAAACATGCAGTTATTGTGTAAATAAGGTTCTGCACCGGGCCCTTGAGTAAGGCTGCTAACCTCAGCTGCTTCAGGGCTGCTGGATGCTGCCTGAGCCCAAGTTTTCCTCAGTCGTACGTCACTTTGGGCAAAAGCATCTGGTAGATAAGTCAATGTTTTATTCTGGACCTGAATTCAAAGGCTGGAGTCCTAGAACTTTAGCTTACCTTCCAGCCTCCAGTCCCTAATTCAGCTTTAAAACACCAATTGGGGGGGAGGTGTCTTACTACTAATGTTATGACTTCAGTGAGATGTCTACGTGCTAGAAAGAAAATCAGGACCTGCCAGACCTATTCTAGAACGTTCAGTCTGATTATGCGAGATCTTCTGAGAGAGCTGATTGACCAGCCTGTGGTACTCGGTTACGCAACACGGGCCACACTGAGAACCCTCAGGTCCCACGGACTAACTGCTGGCATCACGCATGTCTTCCAGATCATCTGAGGACACGACCTTACCAAAGATTGCAATAACATGTGAAACGAAAGGCGAAGATATCCATGCCACAATCTTGCTGGAGTCTGTGGCTACAGAATACCAGACATTTGACAGCAGTAAAGTTTATAGAAATTAACCCCAATTTTTTATCCTCATTGGAGTGTTGTAACTTATTCATAAGTCATGAAACAGTTTTAAGTTTTATGTTTCTGTGGGTTATGTTTCCTGAAAATCTAAGGTCTTTTACGCATTTGCCTTTAAAATGGATTCTTTTCTTTAACACAAACATAATTCACTTAAGTATATTTAAATTCTTCCTCTGCACTACAAATGGTTTAACAGCAGTGGGAAAAATTCCGTGCTGCGTTTAGCAGGAAGGAGATGCGCTATCCAGCCAACTTTCCCAAGTTTCAAGCTCTAGCGAGGTTAAATCTCTCCCATTCAAGCGTCCTTGGTTTTCTCTGCTGAAATGCTCCTTGCACTGGACGACTGAGGCGGAGCACGGAGGGGTGTAGATCCATCTCCTGGTGTATGTGGCCCAGAGCTGGCGGGTCGTCGGCAAATACCATGGAACAAGCAGGCCATTCAGAGGCAAAGGGTCTGGAAAATTAGAAAGGTAGAAAAAAAAAAAGCAGCTGGAGCCCGTAGCGTTAGCGTGGGTTTCCGTGTGACGCCCAGTGCCAGTCAAGAATTTCACTCAGCTGCCCTTTATTAGCGAAGGTGCACTTAAAAAAAAAAAAAAAACTGTTCGAAAGGTATTTTTAGACTTTCAGCACCGGTTCGTTTTGATTATCACACGTTAATGCTCTTCTGGGCTTTTTGATGTTGTTTTGAAATTAGAGGAATTCTATAAGTTCGGCGCAAGTGATTTGGTACAAGGTGGTAAGAATGGCACTGAGCGAAGTTTTTGAAATGCCAATTTTAATTTCCTAAATATGTTTCTTATAGTTTTTAGACCTACATTTAGAGGAACATGGTTCTTTGTAGTGTTCAGGTTAAGGAACTAGACCTTAGATGTCACAATAAGAGTGCTGATTTTATACGCTAATATGTATTTATTTAGTAATACGTTTGGTTTAAAGTTAAATGGCCAGATTAATAAGTGACATACACATTTTTGCTTTAGTTTGTATCTTCTACATCACGAAGTCTATAACAAGCCGAAGTTTGAAACAGCATTTCAAAATGTACAGTATTGTTGCCAGTGAAATGACAGCGCTGACCATTACCGGCGTTTAAACGAAGGGTGAGAAGGCCAGACTGACAGGAAGATTGCCACTGTGACTGCCAAAATAATTCCCCCAATGTCATCCGACCCCCCTTCTGGAGTTTTATGAAAACTTTAAGTCAGATGAAACTTTTCGAAGGCCCTCGGCGCTAAACTCAGCATTTATTGCTTTCGATATATAGAGATTCGCGTTTCCTACGCTGCTGTTAGTGGAGGGAGGCGGCATCATGCGTGAAGCTAATTCCACTGTTCAAATGTAGTTTCACATTAGACATTGCGACCTTTGCCATTTTTAATCTTTCCATCTACCCTTCCCCGTTTCTAAAGGGTGGTGATGCACTAGAAGACACCGATTGCAAACCTAGATAACAGTAAATTAAAGTACAGTCTCTCGATCGGCCGCGTTTTTAAACACACTTATATGCGTGCAGGAATTCGTGTAAAGAGATAAGACCATGACAGCTGACGGTTATCGGTTGCATGCACTTGAACATCTCTGGGTATCGCCCAAAGATCAGGATTAATTTATAGCTGGGATTACAAACTGGATCAATCATTGGTGCAGTGCGCAAGAGACAAGGTCGACCAGTTAATAGTAGCACACCCTCACGGTTACACTACTCCAGGACACGTGGTGGAGGGTATGTTTAACGTGATATGGACCGTAGCTCCCGGCTGTTGTAATTTCCTACGATTATTAAGTGAAGCTTGTTTATGTATGATTATGTTCCGCTAAAACATCCAGATGGAGTTCTGGTTCGTAAATTGTCCCTTTGATGTCATACCCCATTGCAGTTATTGGATCGAATGGGTTATTATTAAATTACAGAAAGTTTACAGTTGAAACTCTACCTGCATTTCCAAACTCGGCTAAAAATAAGCAAACGTCACATCTGAAGTAAGACCTGCTTTATCTGATTATATAAGAAAATAACACGTTTGTGACTGGCTGGAAGTCAGTATTTAGAGCATGTCATTCATGTAAAAATGTAAAAGGTGGTAAAAAAAAAATGTTACCAAAAATTCCTGCAAAATAAAAGGTTTTTCTCGGCATGATAAATGCAAAGCTAAAATGCTTACATGTGCGTAGGCCGATTTGTTTGCACAGTATGTCACATTGCGTGTGAACAGCACAGGATACGTGAGGCACTCATCTCATCTGAATTTAATCACGATCCTCCTTTTGACTTTCTAGGTGTGTGCCGCTATCCATTAGGCATGACAGGTGGACAGATTGAGGACGAAGATATCTCCGCCTCCAGTCAGTGGTCCGATTCCACTGCGGCTAAATACGGCAGGTGTGTCTCCTCAATCCAGTTCAATCTGTCTACAATGAAAGTAGCCGTAAACACAGGCCATTCCATGTCGTCCCCACCACATGGTGTCTCCGGGACTGCAGGCTGGACTTTGAGGGCGGGGACGGCGCCTGGTGCCCGGATATGACCGTGGAACCGGACAGTCCTAAGGAGTACCTGCAGATCGACCTGCGCTCGCTGCACTTCATCACCCTGGTCGGCACGCAAGGCCGCCACGCCGGCGGTATCGGCAAGGAGTTCGCCCAGATGTACAAGATCACGTACAGCCGCGATGGCAACCGCTGGGTCTCCTGGCGCAGTCGGCATGGACAGCAGGCGCGTTTACGGATGACGTGTAATACTGTAATGCGTAGCTGGTTCGAGACCTAATTTAGGGTGACTTAAAAAAAAAATTCTAAAACCATTTAGCAATTTGTTCTGTATTTTCGTATATATTTCGTACCGCATTGGTATGAACATTTTATCACAGTGGACCCCGCCCCCCGTACCCATCAGTCCACTGGAAAAACGCCATATAGAACAAATCATACAATTGCCAAAGTATAATTTAGATTGATCATAAATGTCATCCAAGATTTACGGGGCAACTTTCTAGTACTTTTGCAACGAATCTCGTTCCCTTTCTGGGAAGTCTGAGATACTCCTGCCGGTTGGTTAATTTGATTGAATGGCTTTATAGCGATGTAGGTGTAGCGATTGCTTGGGTCGTTCTTCCTGCTGCAGGTAATCGAGGGCAATAAGAATGCCTATGACGTGGTGCTGAAGGACCTGGAGCCGCCCATCATCGCCCGCTACGTGCGCTTCATGCCGGTCACCGACCACTCCATGAATGTGTGCATGCGGGTGGAGCTGTACGGCTGTGAATGGCTGGGTGAGAAACAGAGCGCCGTTTGCCGATGCCAGCATTCACCGCACGGCCAACCTAACCGTGCGTCTGAATGGTAAAAAATTAAATAACACAGAAACACACTAAACTGAAATCTGACCGTGGAGGTGGCTTGATGATTAGGAAAGTGTGTTTATGATTGCCGGTTTACATCCCCTACCAGCAGGTAGCCTGTCTTTGCGTCCTCTCCCTGGTGTTTTCTTTGTAAAGCAAAATATGGTCACCCTAATTTAGCTTGGTCTAGCCTGACTAGAAAAGAAATGGATTCGCCTTAAACATAGATAGTAATGCAGTAGTAACTACTACGAGCATGTATTTCGGCATTTTTAAGTGTTCAAATAACAGGCCTATCGCATAAGATAAATATTTTACATTTGTGATTCTTTGTTTGATTTCAGTGTATTGTTTAACTTTTTTTCTTTATTTCACCAAAACTGGGGCACAAGAGTTATACATTCGGCAGATTTCAACAAAAGCACCGAAATGAACAAAATTAAGCGACAAGCAAATGCAGACTGTTTTAGTTAGTCTGTCGAAAATGTATTGAGGGACCTCTGTTCTTAGTGCTTAACTGTGACTTTAAGTGGTTCTGATGTTCAAGCCTGTGGTCAGATTAACACAGCTAAGTGTATTCTCAGCACTTGGTTAGTTTACATCGTTTGTACTCATTAATGGTGTTGGCCAGTTCCAATTCAAGCAAGATCCCTCTAACACGGGTAGGCAATCTTAGCCAGAATGGGCTGCTGTGTGTGCGAGTTTTCGTTGCAACTCCCTAATTAGTTTAGTAATTAGAGGACTGATTGGCTAAAGAGTCTCCACACCTGGGTTTGAACAGCTGACCTAAAGGTTATTCCAAAAACCTGCACACACACACTGGCCCTTTGCGGATAAGATTATCTACTCCTACTCGAACTCTTAATGTCTTCAAACCAGATGGCCTGGTGTCCTACAGCGCCCCTACTGGTGAGCTGATGATCTACCGCAGCCAGAACATTCCGCTGAATGACTCTGTTTACGATGGTTCGTTGAGCTACAGGTGGGTGCGTTGCTTTTCTATATCCACTCTGTGAAAGGTCTGGTGGTTCTTTGGATGGGTCCTGTGAGAAGTCTGCCGGCACTCACTGCTGACTGAAAAATAATTTTAGCATACAGTAACAACATTTATCTACTGTTTGGGGCTCGCATCCCAGAAAAATAATTTGTTTTGGTAAATTTGAATGCCGTGAAACAGCCTTTTTTGCAACTTCTGTCTACTTTCATTATCTATACATGTGTTCCTCTACAGCAAGGCCTCCGTCAGTTAACTAGTTATGACTTGAAAAGATGGCCTGGTTGGAATCCTGTTAATAAAACTGACAATCAAATCAGGTAAAATATTAGTTGTCATGGTGTACGACGAGTATTTTTAGAGTACTGAAGTTTGATTTGAGATCACTGCCATCTAGTGGTAAATCTATGCTTTGGCACATATAAATTCCATCATCATGCTTTGTCTTCCAAAGGGTTGCTCTTCGATCACTGATACACTGGCGATGTAAGTGTGTTCAGTAGATCCTTTAGTGTTGTGTAGTATTTTGAAAGTCCTAATCATCTGATTTTCCGTTGGTCGGACTAACACTGAAAGATTCATATTTTTGTAATCACAACAAATGTCTTCTCTTTGCTGTTACAACTGATTGATTCTTTGATTCTATTAATCCTTCAGTGATGTTAAGAATCCCTGTTTTCCCACTAATACAGCAAAATTGCAGCAAAAGAGACTGTAAAACCCATAATCGCTGTTCTTATCATAGATCATCCGTTTGATTTTTCATGCCTTTCTTAGTCCATCTGAGAACTTCGCTGAAAACTGGTGTAATTAGGGGCTCATGCTGTCTTCAGAAAGCCTGGTTAAAAGTTAAGCGTGTGGATCTTATAAGCCAAAAGTGTGTGTATACATTTTGCAGTTAATTCACAGCTCTCGTCTTCAGTGGGAAATTCATAGCATACTGAATACTACAGCATGCAGGTGGTGTTAATGATTCTGGTGTCTCCATTCCCTATCAGCTCCATGACTGAAGGCTTGGGCCAGCTGACAGATGGCACTTGCGGCCTGGATGACTTCACCCACAGCCACATCTACAGCGTCTGGCCCGGCTACGACTACGTGGGCTGGAACAATGAGAGCTTCCCAGGAAACTATGTGGAGATCATCTTCCAATTTGATCGCATTCGCAACTTTACGACTATGAAGGTGCCTGTGATGGTTATACTTTCAAGAAGATGCTGTAAATCTGGGGTTAGACCAAGACGCTGTGAACAAAATACTGTGATGTATCGATAAGATGTCATTGTCCCCCATTGATATGTCTGAGTCAGGTGCTGAATTGTTGCACCTAATGACCCTGGCCAGCATAAGTTGTTAAAAGATGGATGGTTGGAATGTTTTAATGGAAAAAAAATGTGTGACAGTCACGGTCATTCAAACAAATATCAAAAGCATTTTTGAGCATGTTACTCAGATACCATTTTTATGACGGCCGAAGTGATAATTGATAGAATTGTTTCCTCAAAGGTCCACTGCAACAACATGTTTACGAAGAAGGTGAAGACATTCAGGCAGGTGACGTGCTACTTCCGTTCCACATCCGAATGGGAGTCAACGCCCGTCACTTTCAGCCCCGTAGTGGACGACGTCAACCCCAGTGCGCGCTTTGTCAGTGTCGCCCTCGACAACCACATGGCCAGTACCATCAAGTGTCAGTACTATTTCGCTGATGCCTGGATGATGTTCAGCGAGATCACCTTCCAGTCAGGTGGGGCAGGCAAGCACCGATGTGGCAGAAAAACAGAACGAATGCATGTCTCTATATATTTAGCTATTTAATTAGATGTTTAATCAAGTGAAGTGTATTAGCAAAATTTTTTTCTTTGGTTCAGATACAGCAGTGTATAACACAACACTTCTTCCACGCAAATCCAGCGCCCCACCCAGCACTCTGCCAGGTCAGTGCCAGAAGCATCTTCTGGTCGGTCCACTTCTGTTCTGAGAATGAAGTTCTTGACTCTTGGTCCAATTCAGGCATCAACCCAACGGCATCAGTCGCCTACAAGGGTCCTTGTATCTCTTTCGCAGGAGACGACCCCACACACAAAGTGGATGACAGCAATACTAGAATTCTGATTGGCTGCTTGGTTGCTATCATATTCATCCTGGTGGCCATTATCGTGATTATACTGTGGCGGCAAGTCTGGCAGAAGATGCTGGAAAAGGTTCAGCATGATTAATTTTTTTGAGCAGCAATTTGTAGCCAATGGAATCCATTGGAAAGATTTCTCACCCTGATTAGCTAGGTCACTCGATGTAGCATGATGATTGTAGTATAACTTTGGTTTAACGTAACGTTATTCCAGGCTTCCCGGCGGATGCTGGATGATGAACTGACAGCCAGTCTGTCCATAAGAAGTGACACGTTCACTTACAGCAACAACAACCACTCATCGGTGCCCAGTGAGCAAGAGTCCAACTCTACTTACGAGAGGATCTTCCCTCTGGGGCCCGATTACCAGGAGCCCTCACAGCTCATCCGCAAGATGCCTGAGTCTATGGAGGAAGCCGGTGAGTATACAGGGATTGTGGGAAACCCTTTGCATTCATCAGATGTAGTCTCTATTTAACCATAGTCACATATGTCATTTTCAATGACACTCTGATGCTAAGGTCTTCTTGTACAGCTGAAAATAGAAATCGTGCATGAATACCAGCTAAGGCTAGTTGGATAAATCAATCAAGTTATTTGTTAAAATGGGTCTAACTTGTTTGAGAGACAAGGGTCACGGTAGCCTTAAGTTCTCTCTGCAGTAGCATCGCTCGTTTGGCGATGTGTGTCTGTGTTTGTGAACATCTGTGGCTACTTTCATGCGTCATCGTCAGCAGGAATAAGTGTGCCGTCAAAGTCGTCTCAGGCCAGCGCGCAGGAAGGTGTCCCTCACTACGCTGAAGCAGATATCGTGAACCTTCAGGGAGTCACCGGCAGCAACACGTATTCCGTACCTGCCCTCACTATGGATCTTCTCTCTGGGAAAGACCTGGCTGTAGAGGAGTTCCCCCGAAAACAGCTCACCTTCAAAGAGAAGCTTGGAGAGGGACAGTTTGGGGAGGTCAGTGCTTCAGTCAACTAGAGGTGGATGGGTGCAGCCACATCTTTGGTGTCATAATGGCAACCCATAGTCAAGGTTCTGAACAGCCCTAAAGGATCTTTTTTAATTTCCGTGGGGAAACCACAGGTGCACCTGTGTGAAGCAGATGGCATGCAGGAGTTCATGTGTAAAGACTCCTGTTTTGACTTCAACGACGATCAGCCCGTCCTCGTGGCCGTAAAGATGCTGCGCGAAGATGCAAGCAAGAATGCAAGGTATGAATCTCAAGCATTTAGTCCAGTTTCAGGGAAAACCTACCGCAAGAAGATTTAATACTTATTTAATATATCAGTACAAATACAAAAGATATAGAAGTTTCTCTCTTAGCTTGTTACCTGCTGGCTTTCCTGAATCTTCAGGGCATCTCTGCTGATAGGAGTTTTACTTACACACACATGTTCTGAGAGCAGAGAAAAAAATGATTGGTTCATTAGGTTCAACCACATTTGATTGGTTGGTCCTGCCTCCTCTACTTGCTTGGAACCAATCTGATTGGTTATCTTTCTGAACCAATTATTTTTCCTTCTGCCCTCAGAACATTTTTGTGTAAGTAAAACTCCCTCAGATCCCTCTTCCTCTCCCATTAACAGGACTGACTTCCTAAAAGAGATCAAGATCATGTCTCGGCTAAAGGACCCCAACATCATCCGTCTGCTGGGCGTGTGTGTCCATAGTGACCCTCTCTGCATGATCACAGAGTACATGGAGAACGGCGACCTCAACCAGTTCCTCTCCCGGCATGAACCCGAGAGCCCCCTGGCTCCGCCCACTGACACTGCGTCCCTCAGGTTTGAGTTCCCTGTGTCATTCAAGGCTTCATCTCAGCCTTATTTGTTAACTTTAGGAGCAACATTGAAGTCATATAACCAAAGTTATTTGATGCTGCGGGAAGTTTCCGAAGACTAGCAATTTTCTTCACATTCAACCAAACTGCTCCTATTAAGATGACTAGCCCATCCATCCGTTATCTGCTGCTTAGTCAGGTTGCGGGGGCAGCAGTCTAAGCAGGGATGCCCAGACCTCCCTCTCCCCAGCCACCTCCTCCAGCTCCTCCAGGGGTATACCAAGCCATTCCCAAGCCAGCCACGACACACAATCTCTCCAGCGTGTCCTGGGTCTGCCCCGGGCCCCTGAAACACCTCCCCAGGGAGCCACTGGGCAGTGATTCAGGATGTTTTTATTTGTAGTTTGTACAGCTATGTCATATAAAAGGCAGCTTCTCATACCTCAAACTATTTGTACTGGAACAGAGTAGAAGTCAAAGCTTCTCTGACGAGCACTGGCCCCTGCTGTAAGCTGATTGACCCTCGACATTCCCTCTCCTCAGACACTCTGGAATTCAAAGCATGTTATTGGCTAATAGTAAGGTTGGAACCTCTGTATGAATTATAGTCCCTCTTATGCCCCCCATCTTAAAAAATGCTAGAATCGCCCCTGTTCCCCTGTGCCTAATCTTCCAGCTATGGCAGCCTTCTGTACATGGCCACCCAAATTGCTTCGGGCATGAAGTACCTGTCCTCCCTCAAGTTTGTACACCGAGACCTGGCCACACGCAACTGCCTGGTGGGGAACAACTACACCATCAAGATCGCCGACTTCGGCATGAGCCGAAACCTGTACAGCGGGGACTACTACCGTATCCAGGGCCGTGCCGTGCTACCCATCCGCTGGATGGCCTGGGAGAGCATCCTGCTGGTAAAAACCCTGCTGCTGTTCAGTCCTTTGCAATCCTGATCTCTCTTTCCAAGCTTTACATTAATAGGACCTAGAACATATGTGATAACTTAAGACGCGCTAAAGCTATTTAGCAAAATAGCACACACTTTACAGATGGATTTTAAAGGAGATCTTATGCTTTACCAGTTTCTATTAGTGTGTATAGCTTTTCTATATACAGACTGCAAAGTCTTAAGGCCCAAAGTACATGCCGAACTGAGTAACTCTCATCACAGAAACCACTAATCTGCCTGAAATGCTTTCTTGGAATTCCAGGCCTTATTTTTGTGACATGGTGAGGTCACCTCGTAACACAATCCTTATTGGCCGCCCACCTGCAAGGACGTGTAGGACAAACTGACTAATGAGAGCACACTGAACTCCCCAGGGGTGGAGCTTAAAGCTCTCAGCAGTCTTTCTGATGGAATTATAGGCAGTGAATAGAGATGTATAGTATGAGGAAAAGTGTTTCCGAAACATCGAAGCATGTAAATCTATACCAGTGGTTCCCAAAAATTAAATTATAAACTATGAAAATGAGCATAATAGGGCCCCTTTATGGTTGATTATTTAGGCAATTTATTTAAGAACCTTAGTTCTTTTACTAGATTTTGTGGTTACGCATTGAATTTTGTGTATAAGTGCTATAATATTTGCCTCTGATCTGACCAAGAGAAGGAATGTTCCAGTGTGTATAACAGCAATTTCTGTTGACCTCCAGGGCAAGTTCACGACAGCCAGTGACGTGTGGGCCTTCGGCGTGACCCTGTGGGAGATGCTCACCTTCTGCAGGGAGCAGCCATACTCACAGCTCACTGATGAGCAGGTCATCGAAAACACCGGAGAGTTTTTCCGGGACCAGCAACGACAAGTGAGGGTTGATGGCCCGGGGATGATAGTGGACTGCACTCCAAGTCCTCTTAATCGTCATCACATGTCTATATTTCTTTTCTCTACTTTCTCAGCAGTGGTTGCCTTATAAACACAAAATTTGAGATGATGTAAAACACGGATTGACATTATGAAGGTAAATGGCATCATACATAGCAAAACGTGTGTCCGTGTGCTTTTTCCAGATCTACCTTCCCCAGCCTGCCATGTGCCCAGACACCATCTACAAACTCATGTTGAGCTGCTGGAGGAGGAACACGAAGGAGAGGCCCAGCTTCCTGGAGATCCACCAGGTCCTCCTGGAGGGCCAGGAAATGAGACAAGAAGGGGCACAAGAACAGGGCCAGGATTGGGGACTTGGCAGTGCGTGTCTGCTGGACTCTCACACTCTCTGATGCAAACAGCAATTCTGCAGGGCAAGACGGCACTCGGCAACATGTCGTCCACGTAGGAGCAATGTGGCTGCCGTGTAAATAATGTTCATTACACTTTCTATTAGTCTCTTTGTACACACAAGTAGGTTCCAGAAGTGTCTGAAAAATTGCTGAATGAAAATGTAGCAATGGACCTTAATAGCAAACCATGTCTTTAATTTATCGTTGTTATTTCAAATAATTATGACGGACAACAATTGCAACACAACTCATAACAATTTCCGACTTTTTTTTTTTCTTTTTTTTTTTTATTGTAGACCAGAAAATGTTAAAGAAAAAAACAAGATCATTTTATTCAACAGTTCGTCTTGTAAATAAGAAATTCCTTATCAGAGAGAAAATGGCAGCCGTTTTTAAGCAAAACCATTGAAATCAAGAACTTCATTGCTTCTGTCTTATTAGTCTTTGACACCCTTTACTGAAGTAATATGTAGATCTTGTTATATATGTATGTTATATATTTAAATCCGTTGTTAATTATTTGTTTAATATACTTTTAATTTAGTTTCTGCCAAATACTCTTAAATGATTTTTTGTAGTTTCATCTTCATAGCGTAGATATTTTTATTTATACGTATATAAATAAGCATGATGAAGTAGCTTTAGGTAAATTTTGTAAGAACTACCAAGTTTACTAAAATGTTAAAGCGATGTCTAATGATCGCTTATCTCCAAAGGGAAAATCTGATAAAGAAGTAGATTATTATGTATTTATTTTTTCATATCTTGAAATTTTTTTGTCATTAGACGATTATTGAAATTGCTGCTAGAGCAGTGGTTTGTAACCCTGTCTTTGGGAGGCAGCGTTGGGTTCAGGCTTCAGCTTGTAGCAGCATGCTAGCAGTTTAAGCACGGAGAGTGAAGAGTCTCAGGCCTTGTGTATTCAGCTGAGTGCAGTCAGACCCGCATGTGCTTCAACCCGTCTTAGCACCTGCTCATCTAGAGTAATATAAACTAGAACTGGACAGTAAAGTTGCACTATTACGGTTCCAGCCGTTGAGGGCTACAGCCCCGTGAATTTTTACAGTTAGCTTTTGAAATGCTCTTTATTGTTAAATGAACCAAATCGCACATCAGAGTTGGGCCCTCGGAATAGCCTAGTCCTGCACTAGATTTAAAAAAATGTCACATTTTATGTGCCGAAGCAGTTATTATAGAATATATTATGTTGAAGAAAGTGGCAAGAATATAACAGTCAAAGATTCTAAGGTTGCACAGAAAAATCAACTAATTCAGCACAACAGAAAACGCCCTGGCTACAGCTAACAAGTAGATACACATTCAGGAGTCTTTTGAGGATTTGAAGAATAAGACCTCATCTTTCTTGAAATAATAAATGCATTATGAGTTGTTTTTTTTTTTTTAGACATTACCTTCACCTTTGTGCTATTTATTCCATCTCCTCACCACATCTTTAGGGTGGTGATGCTTAGAAAAATATCTGTCGATTGTGGCGGTCTATGCTAATCATTCAACCTTTTATGTTCAGTAGTTAGACTTTTTTTAGACCAAAGCTGGCACAAAGCATGTGAGGTCGTTGCATACCGGGATGCTCGGTATGAATGTTGGTATGTTGTCCGTGGTTGGGAGTTTGTAACACTGGTTTGCTACCGGGAATCACTCCTGACTTCCCCATCGGAATGTCAGACACAGGGAATAAAGGTGAAATGCCTTTTGTGGTATTTAAGACTTCAGGATGGAACCGGCTTTATGAGACTGGTTTATTGAACTAAAATGTGCTTCCTGGATTTATACTGAAAGTGTAATTGTGCAGAAGTCTTTATGGGCAATGACTTCAGGTAGGTTAGAAGTTAAGAAAATGGGCTCGTGATCGAAAGGTTAAAGTACGATGTGGAGAAAGTGTACGCTTATGCATTACTTGCTTCAATAAATTTTTCAGCCCATCGAAATGCCTGTTAATCGCATTTTTTTTTAAATGTTAATAAGGAATTTATCTTGACTGACTTAGATGGCTTGGTCATTCGGGAGGGACTCAGTAGAGCCGCTGCTCCTCCGCATCGAGAGGAGCCAGATGAGGTGGCTCGGGCATCTGCTTAGGATGCCTCCTGGACGTCTCCCTGGTGAGGTGTTCCGGGTATGTCCCACTGGGGGAAGACCCAGGACACACTGGAGAGACTATGTCTCTCGGCTGGCCTGTGAACCCCTCGGGATTCCCCCGGAGGAGCTGGATGAAATGGCCGGGGAGAGGGAAGTCTGGGTTTCCCTGCTTAGACTGCTGCCCCCGCGACATGACCTGGAAAAGTGGTAGAAGATGGATGGATGGATGGATGGACTTAAATACATCCACCAAGCTTCTCTTGAGTAACTCTTCTTGCTGACTTTCTTTTCCACAGCCTTTTTTAAACATACTGTACAGAAATTTCATCCATACCATCAGAGTTATTAGAATTCAGTGGCATCAATTCAAATGGAAATGACAATGTGTTTCCTAAAACCAGAAACATTACTGCTGTCAAGGGCCAAGGTTGATGGCTGCGATACGCGTTCATAAACCATTTTCTTCTGACCACATTATGGGACGTATAAAACACTTTGTGCTAATGCCAGTCTTAGTACATGCTCTTCTAGAATAGGAGAATTAAATAGAATGAATGCACTGATTATGATAGCGCATACATTTTAAGACGTTTCTATGCGCGGTATTTAGTCTAAACAATTGAATTAATTACATTTCTACAATAAGCATTTATTAAATACATGATATGACACAAAAGTTTTTTATGACACAAAACTGTCCAAGTGGCCTAGAATCTCAAAAGATCGTATTTTATTTATGTCTACTGCATATAACTCAAGTATTCTTTACTCTTTCCTATCTTATTCGGGGCTGGTGGAGTACTTTAACCTAATCACAGCCGCTTGTTATTGAAGTGACAGCGTTGCTAACGGGAGATTTTCAGGTCGAGGCAAATCTACACACACCTTTACATGTATGTTTATCGTTTCCTTACCTTGTATATAGTCTGTAGATATTACAAACTACACCAGCGCTTTTGATGTATCTGATTTTAGATTTATAACGGAATAATAAAGATTTGCCGTAAGATGTCTTACGTGAGCGTGAGAATGTGAAAGCGTGATTGTCACGTCAGATGTGTAATAGGGTGTAAGGTGTGTGACCGGTGGCTCGCCGTGATCGTATAGTGGTTAGTACTTTGCGTTGTGGCCGCAACAACCCCGGTTCGAATCCGGGTCACGGCAGATCACAAGTGACTATTTTGGGGAAAGGTGACTGGTTCTAAGTCTGCGATGGGAAGGTGGCCGATTCAGATCGTATGTTCCGCAAAATAGGACTCCGGTGGACCTTTGAGCAAGGCCGTTAACTTAATTACCCATCCGAAATATGGTGCCGGACGAAGATTTATAAATGGTTGACTCTGCACAGAAGCCTCACTCACTTGTATATATGTGTGTATGTTTTGTGTACGACTCAGAATAAGAGCATACATATTCCACCGTACCTATACTCCTTTTGCAAATTGCATTTAAGATCTCTCGTCGTTTCATTATATACGTGCGCGTAAGGAGTGCGCGCACTCTTTGGCTGACGTCACCTCCTTAGAATAAGGGGCGGGGATTGCAGCGGGGGTTCCATCCGGGACCTTGCTATGACCCGTGACGTAAGCCATCATCGGAGCAAACATGGCGGAGGTAAGAGGGAAAGTCAGATAAATATTCTCGGAAATAGGCTCGAGTTATCATAATGTCGTCGTACTATTCTATAAAATGGTTTTACAAGGGAACTGAACTGGAAAAATATTTGTGTATTTCAAATTTTAGCGTTTATTTTCATATTGCGAACACTTGTTGCATTTTTACAATTGTTAATTAAAACTTCTGTCTGTAGGCGGAGAGCTAGCTTATTGGGTAACTTAACTGTATTGGTAGTAATATTAGTGTAACTAGTCATTCAAGTTAGATTGCACCAAATAAGTGATATGCTAATTCATGTTTAATGCGGCAATTCTGCATAGCTATCGATGTAGCTTTACGTATATTTGGGTATGTATTATTTAGCAGCTTTACGGTAGGAAAATATATGCTTAAAAATGTTATTTATCCGCGTAGCAGCAGTTGCAAAGTCCGGGTTATTTGCTTCAAGCGCACAACTTTGGTAGCTTGCTGTGTGGTGTCGGCTAGCACTTGTGTAGCTACCAAGTTGAGGCGCGCTTTTCCATCTCAAACTTCCAGTTTGATCCACTGGGCCGGCGGCTAGTCTTCGGCACTATGCGGGGAATCGCCTTCCGCCCATTTCCTACTGTCTCATGTAGTTTAAATCTATTTGCTATATGTTTTGCCAGCGTAGCACCCAGCCGTGTGCGAGAAGGTTTTGGATATTTATGTCTAAAATGGATGGTTAGCAATCGGTATATAAATATTTTTATTTATATGCAGCGAGTTGGCTAATAGATATGTCTTTTTGTTTTAGCCCTCCTTTGGGAATTCGAGTCCAGGTAAACATGTTTAAAGTTATGTAATTGTGGGAAAATACAACCTTGATTTGTGTTTCTGATAAAATGTGTGAGAGTATTATCAAAACTTTGAACACTTTACATTTTCTGGCCTTTTTCTTACTTACGTTAGCTGTGTTTATTTTCTGTACCGTGACATGCATACATGTTGGAAAAACTAATAAAAATACCTAGTTTTTCATGTAGGGTGGCATATGATTAATTTATATTTTGTAAAAATACCAGGAGGTTCAGCTGGCTCAGATGACCATGAGTTCGACCCATCTGCTGACATGCTAGTTCATGACTATGATGATGAGCGGACCCTGGAGGAAGAGGAGATGCTGGAGGGAGAGACCAACTTTAACAGTGAGATTGAAGATCTTGCTCGGGTGAGTGGCATCTTATCATGGTATCAGGTTATTACCAGAGGTGGATAGTTCCTGTCCAGAAAGTAAAAATCCAGACCAAAATTTTGTTTCAACCAACCAGTTGAGCATAAAGAGTGAATCACCGAGTACTCAACTGGTTGGTCGGAACAAAATTTTGGTCTGGATTTGTACTTTCTGGACAGGAACTCTCCACCTCTGGTTGTATCATTTATGGTGTTTCGTTGGCCAAGGCTTGGAAATTTTTTTGGTTTTTTTCTGTCACATACTTTTTATTATATGTATGCAGAGGTGGAAAGTTCAGGTCCAGAACGTACAGATTCAGACCAAGATTTTGTTTCAGCCAAGCAGTTGAGTTGTCTGTGACTTTCTGCTCGACTAGGTGGTTCCACCTCTATAGGTTTTCCTGGTTCCCTTTGCAATGAAATGGTTTAACGCAAAAAATTCTTAAGTCTTATCTTATGTTGCCATTATGTCACAGTTCATTTAATGGTGATGTAATTAAAATATATATATATTTTTTTTGCGATAGGAAAGGGATATGCCCATACAGGAACTGTTGAGTCTGTATGGTTATACAAGTGGTGGGTCCCCTGGAGGTGAGGAAGACGAGGATGAGGAGGAAGATGAGGAAGAGGATGAGGAGGATTGTGAGGAAGAGGAGTATATTGAAGATGTGGATAATGGTGAAAACAGCAGAAGTGGGGGACTCGATAGGAAGCAGGTTTGTGACGCGGGAGCCGGAGGTCGTCTGGTGATTGGGCACATGGGGGATGTTAATGTTGCTTGTCCAAGTCTCAAAGGGGCCTTTATTTGTTACTAAATACCTCTGAGCACTTTCCTGGTTGTGCTTCATTAGATAAAAATATCTAGTTGTATGACTGAATAAAATTTAATGTCACCCTGGGAGGAATGTATTGGCTAAATAAGGAAGTTAAGATGTGTAAAAAAAAAAAAATAAAATAATAATGTAGGCCTAGATTATAATTGAGCTTTTTGTGCCTTGTTCTTGATCTGAATTTCACAAAGGAATAAAAGGCTGAAATTTCAGAATGCTGAAATTTTAGGATGCTTTTTTTTTTTTTGCATAAATGTCATTATGTGAGAACTGCCTGAAGACCATTAAAGCAAACTTATCTCTGGTCTTTGTTTCTGGGGTTTCAGGATGAGAGAGTGAAGGATTCTGGCCTGGAAGATGACACCCAGCCGTCCAATGACGAGCGTTCTCAGTCTGCGACATCTCGGGACAATGCAGAGCTGATCCGCCCACGGAGATGCAAATATTTTGAGAGTATGTAGCTTCAAGTCAACAGTATTGTTATGGCCGTCGTCTTTAAGGTGACTAGAAACCAATAATATGGCCGACCCATTCCTGTTTAAATTCCACAAGCAGGTCTGGGATTTATGAAGCATTGGACTCCATGCGAAGAATCTTAATTTTCCAACAGTGGTGTTTTGTGTTTCCAAGTGACTCCTGACTGCCGTGCGAGTGAAAATGCATACTGCAGTTAAGCAAGTGAAATGCATGGAGTAGATTTCCCCTGAAGGAACTGTTTTGTTTAAGGTAATGATGTTGAGGAGGAATCTGAGGAAGATGAAGACTATATTCCTTCTGAAGACTGGAAAAAGGTAACTGCATATTGATGCTGGGAGATTGGAAAAAAAAAACAGGATGTCAAATTTTATTTTAAAGAAATGAATCATGATGGTGTGTTTGGATCTTCAGGAGATTATGGTAGGATCGATGTATCAGGCTGAAACGCCTTCAGGACTTTCCAAGTATAAAGAGAACGAAAGAGGTAAGTGTTCTTTGATATATTTAATGTTATTGGCGTTTATATCTCTTGGTATTTAATCTAGCATGAGACTTATTTAAAAAAAGAATAAATTCTGCGCTGTAGAAGCCCTGATTTCTGCTCTTGCCTGTAACAAAAGTTCCGTTTTGCTTTTTCCTTGCCTATAGTGTATGAAAATGATGATCAGTTGTTATGGAACCCGGAGCTCCTCCCAGAGGAGGACGTGGTGGAGTTTTTGGTAGAAGCCTCTAAGCGCACAGGGGAAGAAAAGGGAGTGGATGCCATTCCAGAGGGCTCTCACATCAAGGACAACGAGCAGGTACAGTCACTCCAGAAGCTGTGCTTCCCTGTGCATGTCCTGCACCAGTCCTCACAGAATGGGCCAGAACTTATTTTACACTGATGTTCTTAGCACTGATTTATTAAAAGGTGTTAAATTTTACAGAACATTGAAATGATGCTGCAGTCCCCATTGCTTTGTGTCATGTCAGGAACCTGCTGAAAGCAACATAGCGTTCTGTTACACAGCATTGAATTTGGGTTCCTTCCTGATGATTATTTACGTGGTTTTTGTGGCTTTTGTTTATCTTCAGGCTCTGTATGAATTAGTGAAGTGTAATTTTAACACTGAAGAGGCTTTGAGGAGGCTGAAGTTTAATGTGAAAGCGGCCAGAGGTACTGACTGATTGTATGTCTCAGTGCATGTTGTCGTATTTGTGAGTGTGTGTATGTATGTATGGGCTAATGAGTGTGGTGATGCGTGTCATTTTAACACTTCGTGCACAAGTTTTATTTTTTATTTTTTTGAAGCTGTTGTAATTGGATTTTGTAGGGGTCTAGGAGAAACATTTACTGTGTTTACAGTATTACCGCTGTAATTATACTAAGTGTTTTCCCACATTTTCCTTGCTACCATAGAAGAGCTATCAGTTTGGACAGAGGAAGAATGCAGAAATTTTGAACAAGGATTAAAAGCATATGGGAAAGATTTTCATTTAATACAAGCAAATAAGGTAATTATTCACACCTTTTTTGTGCTTTTATTTCAACTATTAGAACAAGTCAGGTAGCAAACTGATCCTCTCCATGACATTTACATATTCTGTGATTCTTTGTCTTAAATTTTCATTTAATAGCCACAAGGTAAATATTTGCAGCGTTTTATGCTTATTCTGATCATTAGAGGAAGAAATAAAATGATCTTCTGTTAATGACATTGACATGTACTGTGATTGTTGCTTATGTATTTCTATGAGCAGCTAATGCATGAATGTCTAAATTATTTCAATGTAAATCTAAGCGAATTATACCTTTTCTTTGTCTAGAATAAGGAATTGCATCCATTGGTTAAAATAATCAATTTTAAGCCTGTCAGCTCTGTGCTATGGATTGTATGCTGATCTATTCAGTTATTTTCATTGAAAAATATAGCTGCATTTGTGCAAATGTTTTTCTAATGCTGATTTTTTTTCTTAGGTACTGGTTATCTCATATCTGATAAATTAAATTTTTCAGGTGAGAACTAGATCTGTAGGAGAATGTGTGGCCTTTTATTACATGTGGAAGAAATCTGAGCGTTATGATTTCTTTGCACAGCAAACCAGACTTGGGAAAAGGAAATATACTCTTCACCCAGGTGTTACGTAAGTGATACTATTGAAAATGCCGCTATACGGGTTTATTGATTGTTTTGGTAACGTATGATAGTAAACAACCTTGAGTTGTTTTACGATAGTTGAACCCTTTCACCCTTGGCTACTATCGTTATGAAGTTGCGTCAGTGTTTCGAGCCGTACCGACCGTGGTAATATGGAGCAGCTGGAGGCACTATGCAGCAGCATCTTGTTAGCGTTGGCGATGTGAATGAGGGCGTGGCTTGCGGTACCACAGCACAAGTTAGTAAACGGGGTGCACTGTGCCCTTTTGCAGGGATTATATGGACCGGCTGCTCGACGAGACGGAGAGCGCTGCCTCTAGCCGAGCGGCTTCTCCGCCGTCCACCACACCCAACAGCAGCACCGGTCAGTCCGAGAAAGACGACAGCAGCAACCAAAACGGTGAGCCCCGGCGTGTGCAGAACGTACAGCAGGGGGCGCTGTGCTCTATCTGGGCTGGAGCAAGAATGAAGGAAGTTTAGTAATACCATGCATCCGTCCTTCTGACTGCTTATTCTGGTCAGAGCTTCGAGGGGGGGGGTGTGTGGAGGCCCCAACACTATCACTATTCCCAGCAGCACAGGGCAAAAGGCCAGGGTACACCCTGGACCACATTCCGTTCATAGTTACACTAATAATACCTAGTTGTAAAATGTTGTTGTTCTGTAGCATTCATGTGAGATTATGTGCATGTAGTTTATGGAAAAAGATCAGTTTTTATGGAGTCCAGAGCTTTTTCCGGTAGTCCCTTCTTTCATGCTGAATTTATTCATGGAGTCGATGTCTGTGTTGTCACAGGGCTTGCGAGTCACAGTGCAAGTGACTCTCAATCCGGCACTAATGAGAGCCAGTCAAACAGACCAGTCCAGCATCCAGAGCACGCAGCACTGGACAGAGAGCCCAACGGCTGTGATGAGGCTGAGGCCATTGGTGGGAGCAGGAATGGCTCTGTGGAGGGCGCAGACGCCAGTCCTGAGAAGCTCGCCAAGAGGCGGAGAGTGGAGGTCGACCTGCAGGGGGCGCCAGAGGAGGACTGAGCGAGCATAAGCCAAACGGAACTGGTATCACCAGCACAGATGTGTGGATCTGAGGTGCAGAAACACGCAGGCCATTCCCCCCCCCCATTTTTAATATCCCAAAGTAACGCAGCTACTTTAATGCTGAAGAAAACTCATTTTTATTTCCTTTCGAGGGACCTGTTCAAATTTATACTGAAATTATTCTCCTGTTTCTAATAGAAATTGTCTGTAATATTTTTGTATATGGAAGATATTTATATTTTTACGGAAGCTAATCGGCAACCACGAGCCTAACCTGGATACCGGTTACGAAGGCAGGCAGCCAGTCCGGTGGTAGCTGGCAGGATGCCACATGATGGGGGGGGGTAGCCCCCGTCAGGCGGACAAGACCGTGCCTCCCCAGAAACACCATGTTGCACTCTCTTATTTCTGAAACTTTTTTTTTGTTTGGCTTGGAGCGTGAAGCTAGCGTCTCGGCTGGGGGCCGCGCTGGTGGATAAACCCTGACTCCCGGAAGCCTAGCGTGTGTCGCTTCTCTTTAACGAGCCAGATGAGACCTCCCAGGATTTTTGTGTGAGCGTATTGACATCAGTGATGTCCTCCGTGTGTGTGCGTGCGCGCGAGACTCGTTATGGGGCAGTTGGAATAAAGCTGTATTTTTCCACTTCTCCAGTCCGATTTGCTGTTTTCTCTTTCAGAAGTACATATTAAGTCATTTCCTGTGAAGTTTGTACAGATTTATTTTCTACTGTTCTTACACATTTTATAATCAAATTGACAAGTGTGCGTAATTCAGACTAGATCGTTTCCCCCCTCCGTCCAGCTGTGGATTTTTGTTTTGCTGTTTTTGGCCTATATTTATTGGCGCCTTATGTACAAACATTGTGTGTGGGTTATTTTTCCCTTTTTCTGTGTGCTTTTCTTTTTTCATCAAAATCCACACAGGCCCTTTTGGAGAGCTTTCCCTGAAACAGAGGAGGTCGAGCAAAGGCTGGAGCCAAAGCGGTTGGGTGCCGCTGTGTGCTGTCAAACACTCACAGTTGCCAGGGTCAGAGTGGCTGGCTGTGATGCTCTAGGACAGTGTTTCCCTGCCCCGTCCACAGGGACCCTTAGTCCATGTTTTTGTTTTCGCTCATAGCTCCCAGTAGGAAGGTGGGAGGGAGAATAAATGCGGACTGGCTGGGGGTCTCTGAGGACTGTGTGGGGAAACACTAGCCAGGGACCTTGGCTGGGCTGCCCAAATGCTCACAAAAGTTAGTTTGAGGTTTCTGCTGCTGTTCTCCAGAGATTGTGAGTAGCGCCTGTTCTGTACTCACTTTCAAGCACGAACACTTAACGTGTTTTGTTCTAAAGCTTTAACCGTGAGAAGTGGGCGTTTTGATTTCCCTCCCCCCCCTTTCCATTCTTATAAAAAGATGGCATTGTACTTTATCAGAAATAAAAACATTGACGTGCAGGTTTGGTACAGTGTGGGCTCATCAGTCTGATCTGCTGGTGTTTGAGAAAGAAACGGTTTTTGGTAAAAGGAAGAGTTGTGCAATGCAATCTTTTAAAAATGCAATAATCATTTAATACCCCCCTAAAAGAAAATTAGAGCACTTGCTGTTTTATTTATTTATTTGGGGGGGGGGGTTACAGTGTGGGATATGATTTTTTATCATACTTGAAAGTAAGGGTGGTTTGTTGAAGTTCTGTTTTCTTCAGAAAAACAATCATATGCCCACAATATGCATAAAAGTTACATTTCTATAGTGCTTTTAAAGACATGGAAAGTGCTTTACAGAAGCAATGGGGAGCCACTTCAACCACCTCCACAGTGCAGCATCCACCTGGATGATATGATGCCACTTATTCCGCTCCCCCGTAGCTGAAGTGGTGAAGGGGCAGGAAAGAATTCTGTAGTTAGAGGGGATGATTAGGAGGCTCGACTTGATAGGGCCACAGTGGGCAATTTTGGGCTACCAGCACTACTGTTACAAAAGATCCAAATCTTGCTTTTATGTCTCATCCGAAGGACATCACCATTTTACAGCAGTGTCACATCACTGCACTGGGCCAGTGGAATCCACACCAACACCTCTTCTACTAGCAAAAGTTGGTCTCCCGTCCAAGTACTGGCCAGGCCCAAACCTGCTTAGCTTTAGGGAGATTACCTACTCTGAACTGCAGGTGGTATGGCTGCTGGCAGAGAATGAGCATTACAGCAACACTCCTAATCCTAAATTCCTTCCAGGTAAAACTGTCTTGCCTTTTCATTACACACGGGTGCAGAATTTAATCTACAGTGAATGCTGAAACTCAAAACAACCTACACGCACTCATACTATAGCTTTATGGTAATTTTAGTTAGACGTGGGAAAAAAAGCAGTTTAATAAAGGCACTTTATTCTTCACAACATGTACAGTCAGCTCCCTTAACAGCCCTGTAACAAATCATTATACTGTGGTGACCCAGTTCAACTGAAACACAAAAACTTATCCGTTACAGTGAGAGGATTACAATAGCCTGGTAGCCATATAATCCATCTCTGTACGTAAAACTGTTCATTATAAAGATTTGCAGTAGGTAAACCTGTTTAAATGGCCACCGCAATACAAAAAGACTTACGAGGTAATACACTTTAGTCTTTGAGAATGGCCAATACAATTTTACAGTTAACTGAACAAAGTCTACAAATTCATATTAAAATACACTGTCATCTGGTTCACACACTGCTCATATAGATGGTGCCAAACATCCAGTAATTTTGCAATAGCTTTAATTTGTCTACAATACTATGGAAGTACCCGCGTTTTACAAGTCTCCATGAACATGAAGTCATTTCAATTCGCAACTGCCAGGTGGCGCTCTCCATTAAGGCATCTCTGTTGAAATAAAAGGTAAACATTTGAAACACTTGTCACATGTTGCTTACTTCAGCCACCTACTGTATGCAGCAGACAAAGGAGTATCAAACCAAACAATGCTAAGATGGCTATGCTAATACTGTTGAACAAGAATTGTAAAAAGCTAAAAAAAAAAACAAATGCTTCATCGTTGCAACTTTTCAAATTAATTTTGAAACAAATTGTGCCGTATTGAAGTCACAGTACCATGTAAACATGCAGGCATTGCACACGCGCACATCAAACCATGCAGAGCCTCACATATTCAGTTGAATCATTCAGCTTATCAGGTATCATTCTTGCACTTTCAAAATATGTGGGGTGGGAGCGGAGTATCGGGGGGGGGGGGGGCCCCCCCCCCCGGGGGCCCCCGCGACACGTCAAAAGGCGAACGACAGAAAGTAAAATAGTTTAAAAACAAAAAAGAGAGAGGAGTGGGGTGT
>JAODJX010000047.1:8137268-8153086 GCA_026776945.1 Isichthys henryi
CACAGTCCAAAAACATGCTGAGGCTAATTGGAGTTACTAAATTGCCCATAGGTGTGCATGTGTGAGTGAACGGTGTGCGAGTGTGCCCTGTGATGGGCTGGCCCCCCATCCAGGGTTGTTCCGTGCCTCGCCCCCATTGCTTCCGGGATAGGCTCCGGACCCCCCGCGGTTTGGAAAATGGATGGATGGATGGATTCACTAAGCTTGCACATTAATATTCATTGGGTTTCATGAAGCCAGTCTTCACAACATTATTTGACAAATTCATAACTCTTGAAATGGGAATAAGGGTCTATTACTCAGATGCCGGTTTGTGTGTCAGTTGTAAAATTTCCACGTAGGGCAGGATTTTTGTTACAATGACACTGTTGTATCTATGTCCCCACTACTATGAAATTGTGATCATTTTTCATCAATGGTTTGGGGCTAACACAGACTTTCACAGAAAGTAAAAATAGGTATTATTTTAAAAATAATGGTAGATAGATACTGATGCTAGTAGGATGTGATACATTTGCGATTTATTTTTGTTTTGTTTCACTAGTTGGACCCTCCCCTTACAACGTAGTCTGTCAGCCAATCAGTGAGCAGGGCCTCGCCATCTCCTGGCAGAAACCCAACAATGTGCAACCCCTACTGGGATACCTGGTGGAATGGTTCCCAACCGACGCCAAGAGCCAGGACCTTAGATGGAGGAGGGTTGCTCCAGGAGATCTCCGAATGGTAGTGAAAGGTCAGCCATGCGAACGGAGCTGAGGCCCAGACCTACGGGGCAGGAATGCTGAACACGTTTTCCCTGTCTGTGCAGATGTTATGTATCACAGGTGCTATTCCGGGGCTGTATATGCTTTGTACATGCACGGTGTTGGAAAAGAAGACTTCCACCATATCTGCTCCTGGCCACCAGGTAAGCTCTCTGGCATGTGAAGTTCTCTCCATTGTTTTATGAAAATAGTGGAAAACAGTCCTGAACCCCTTGTGCTTCCCAGTTGCAAACCAGGGACCCAAAACCAGTGTGAAGAACTGGGATAATGCTACAGTGACCGTGCGGTGGAAGCATGACGGTGTCTGTGTCACCGGCTACACAATCTACCTCAAGAGCAGGGAAAGTCGGTCATCTGAGAAGCAGTTTGGTAAGGAAACAGGACGAGCTCACCTTTAGTCAGAAGGTTCCTGGTTCCAGTCCAGGGAAGGCAAATTCTGTTCTCTTTAGCAAAATTCCACCTGCATGACAGAGAAATTAATTTTTCAGTCTGGGTAACCAAAATTTCATAGGTGTTATTAAACCCTAATATGTGACATTTTCTTTCCAGAGCCTTTTCTGGGATGCATCATTAACTACCGTAACCATGGTTATGAAAAATTAATGAATGTATCGGTAGTGATATAAAAGGACCAAACTCTATATATTATATTTTATATATTTAGCAGATACTGTCCTAAGTTTAATGTAAAAGTGAGGCCAAAAAAGTGGATGGATTTCTTGCTCAGGTCCAGTACACCCATATCTGGAGGAGTACACCACAGATGAGTTACTGCCAGGAGAGTATGACCTGTGGATGACAGCTTGGGCCAACGCTGAGGAAGGACCAGCGGGTCCAACCAATCATATATTCATCGATTTTAAGAGTGAGTCTCTAACGAAGGGGGGCAGATCTGCATGAATTCCAAATGCCCGAATGGTTTGTAACAGCTCGTATTTGGCAGAGCATGGTTTGTTTGGGCTATTTACACTCACGATAACTGAACACAGCCATCCTTCAGACATTTATGCATGTTTCTCTTCCAGAAAATGAAAAAAATACGAACACGATTCTGATCTTAACAGGACTTTTCGCCAGCATCACTTTCCTGCTGGTGTGTCTCTGCCGAACTCCCACTGTGAAGTGGAGGTATGCACTCGCACAGCTCGTTTACTGTTCTCTGTCGCGTACACGTTAAACGCAACAAGAATTTCAGGTAACGGGACACATGCTATTGCAACGCTAGAATTACTGCCCCCTGGTGGCACAAATGCATAACAACAAATATCCAAAATTCATGACGTTAATATAAACCTGACTGACTTACCTGATTTTATCATGCCAACAGGGTCACACTGTGCTTTCGGATGATATACAACAGTATTCCGGATCCTGCCAACAGCATTTGGGCAAAGGAGTGTATAGCCAAGGTACATGGGCTACTGAGACAGCTAATGTAGCTTCGAAAAGCAAAAGGGAAGCGGGGTTTTATACTCCATTTTCTGTCTCTCCCATCAGCTACTTTACTCCAGTGTCTCCCAACCGGGTCCTCAGGAACCCGCAGACAGTTTGGCAGGGAACTCAGGGCACAAAACATGGAAAATCTGTGGGTCTCTGTGGACCAGGTTGGAAAACACTGCTTTACTAATCTAAAAGTTTAGAAGCCTCGTTTCGCATATCAGAATTAGAAATTTGTTTGCCCTTTTGTATATTCCATCTCAGAGTAGTTGCACTTGTAACTAGGCCTATTTGCATCATCGCACAAATTGAATTAGGCTTACAGTACCAGTCAGGCATTTAACACGGGTTCCAAAAAAAGACCAGGAATAATAAACTTCCTGCATTCTGCAGCACTCTAATGTAATATGGTCACTTCCCCAGGGTCAACTGTTACCGGAGTATAAATTTAAAGTGAGTGCTGAGCTCACCGCCGAAGAACATTCTACAGTGGAGATCCAGGAGGATCTTGAGGCCGCTGTGACTCATGGAAGACCCGGATCCACAGCCTCAGAAGCAGAACTCATTCGCAGCCCTCACAGCTTTAGCCAGAGTCCATCAGCAGATAGGTACTTGAACCAAGATAAGCTGATTTACTCCCACGAAGACAAGTCTGCTCCGGTCCAGAACGACCCGAAGCCCTATACCCACCCAAACGCTGAATACATCTCCTCAAATGGGCTACGAAACATAAGCAGCGAAGACGACGAAGAGGAAGATTGTTTGAATGACTTTTTCCCCTGTCCTCAGACCCCCTTTATGGAGGAGGTGGTTCCCTGTACTGGACAATTGACTTTGGATGACCTGAAGATAAGCTGTAAAGTTTTCACAGACTTAATAAATACGTGAACACACAGGTCCATTCCTTAAGGTATTAAAAAAACATCCGGAAAATGTAAATAATGTATTTTTTGTACTGGCTAGGGAAAGACTCTTTCTAGTTAACGCAATAAGTTAGTTTTCCCAAAGCCTTCAAGTGATTAGAAAACTACATGGAACGGCTACCCAGAAATCCTTTAGACTGATATCAGACACTGGAAGGAATCTCAGGAGTACAAAGGGAGCCCTATATGCTGGATAAACACAAATGAGCACCTCCCAAATATCATCGGGCAAAACTACCAAGGGATCGGTATCAGGCAAAGAAATGACAAAACCCACCATTGGTCATTTATTCATACTAAAGTCACTGCAACACTAGAATGGAGTGACACTAGTGGCTTAAGGGATTTTATACACGCAAGATTCATGTATCTTTCAGTAGAAATAGGGGCAAATTTAAGAATAAACAACTTACCAAAAGAAGCTGTAATAATGACAGGGTCAAAACCTTTTACTGCTAAAATTCCTTAGTCACAAAAAATAAAAAATAAATAAATAAATAAAAAAAACATTGAAGACATTGTTTTATACAACTTTTACATTCAGATTTGACGTTGTAAAATCTGACTAAAATCAAGTGTGCGATTTTGGAAATGCGCAAATATTTTCCATAAACTGTACAACACAGTCCAACAATCACAGCCGTCTACACTGGGGAAACTGCAATGAAGGGACTTAGGTGAGACTGGGTTTTGGAGCAATTAAGGCCCTAGACCAGGGTACTAGCAACAAGGACCTAATTCTAAACAGGAAGAGGGTTACATCTCAGGCATATTGAGTAAACTTGTATTACCAAAATACTGTTTACGATCTTTGCTTTGCTTGTACTGGTTAAACCCAAGCACGTCTCCAACAAACCTCTAATTGCATTCCTTATTGTTACTTTGTAAGCTGAAACTCACCAGCTAGTAAAAAAAAAAAACTCCATTTTAGCTCACTTCACATTTATATTAACATATAAAAAAACAGTAATTTACAAAAATCAAAATTTCAGAGGTAATGTATTTGTGAGGGTTGATATTGTGAAAGATATAATGTAAGACTACATTATAGCTCAACTTCAGTGACACATCCAGAAGAAAGTCAGCATAATAGCTTTCATTAGCTTAAGAGAAAAGCCCTAAGCTAGTGAAAGAGCAATGTCACATCAATGCAAGGAATTAAAATAAAAAATAAAAATACTCCCAGAATTGAAGCATCATCTTAAACACTTTAAACCAATAGCATGTGAAGCAGTCCTTAAAATAAGATCTAAAGACCTTAAAAAAAAATACTAACAACTTTAAAGACTGACCCATCATGCTAAAAGCCTAAATCAACCAAGCGACCCCACTTATTCAAAAAAGGCACCCTCAGACAAGAGGGGCTGTGTTGGCAGAAAAATTAGCACATTTACTTCGCAGATGCCTCTATCCAAAGACATTTTTGAGAGAAAAGTATGGTCAGACGTTCCCTGGAGTAACCAGTGGGGGGTTAAGCTCCTCACTCAGGAGACAAATGACAGAATCACTCTGCCGACTCGGAGATTTGTACTAGTGACCGTCCAACCACAAGCACACCGTCCCACAATTAGCAAAAACTGACCGCACAGGTCATTCAAAAACCCATATATAGACGCACATACCAGCCTGGGATTACGACACTTCACAACTAGCCTGTATAACATAAAAGCAGACAGATCTCTGTGGTCACAAAGACGGTGAAGATTACCACGAAGTTCATGGACTTACTCAGGTTGAGCTTAAACACAAAAACATAAACAGTAATCATTACACACGACACTGCGTTAAGCAGCTTACCTTGAACACTTCTAAGCAATTTATTAGAACAGGGGTGTTTTGTGTTTTTCACAGAAAGGGGGTTTTTAAAGTCAAGATGCCCAACGCAGCTGGACCTGACAGTTCTACAGAAAATAACCCCCCCGGGTCCGTACATCGCCCACAAGTCTGCCCAACACAAAAATACAAAGCTTGAATCTGCTTATGGTAGTGTTCAGACAAAGGAGCAACTCCCCCCCCCCTCCCCTCCCACCCCACGTAACATTTCCCCACGACAATCTGATTGTGACAATTCTTAAATACACAGAGGTCAAATAGCAGGGTTAGCATTCATACATTTCGTAGCACTCCATTGCTCCACACTGAACAGCATTTTTTCAGTAAATTATGCAGTAGTAGTAGTGCTGCCGTCTCGTTAAAAAAATAATAAAAAAAACACACACAAAATCACATGGAGTGATAAAACCAAGAGCCACAATGTCACATTGGTTCCAAGAAATAACCTGCAGTTTCTCCAGTCTCAAAGAATGCAGACATGGTATCGAGGTTAGCAGAGGGGACAGGAGGATGGCTGCAAATACGAAGCCGTCACTTCTAATGTGCAGTTACTGCTGCCATACGTCTCTTTAAAAATTTAAATTACACAAAGGACCAAGAGGAACTGCAGGCAAGGCTTCACACTCATGACTGGGGCTGACGGAGCCTCCACACACAAACTTAAACATGCACACACTCAAATACTAATGGTCCACCGGGAGGGAGGGGGGGCAAACGAAATTCAGAGGCATACAGAGCATAAATAGAAGTTCAAAAATATCTTCACAACTGGAGTACACTGCGTCTGGTAATCATCTAAAAATATGAAAACCAAAGCATGAAAACTCCATTTCGAATGCTGCCTTAACTTCTCTCTATGCTTTTTCAGCCAGTGGACCAAGAATTTAATCGTTGATATTTCTTTGAGAGGAAACTTAAAAACGAACAGTAGGGAGCTTGACAAGAAAGCAAGCCATGGAACACCGTCAACTCAGTCTTCACACCTATATTTGGAAATGCAGCAATACAAAAAGATAATGAAGGATGCATAATCTCTGAAAAAAAAATACTGTATGAAAACATCCCTGCTACCTTGTTTCTAAATACAAAACCTCTACTGATAGTTTGCTTCTGTGAGGCAACAGGAGTCCTTTTTCCATTTTTGTTTGTCTTTTAAAACCATTAAAATTTCAGTCCAAGTGTGAATGGTATGGATGAAAGTCTTTTTTTTTTTTATTATAGTTGAAGGTTCCACAAGCATGCAAGCCTCGTAGAGGAGGAGGCCTGGAAGGGCGTGAGGTTCGGCCAAATGGAGGCCAGGTTCAGGCCAGGGCAGGGAATGCCTCTGGGTCATCGACGTTGGGCACAGAAGCTCCGCTAGGCTGCGAACACAACAGATGGGGTGAAAAATTAGCACTGAGACTCCAGCAAGATGCACCAAGCAAAAGGTAAAATAGTCAGACCGCCATCATACTAGTCCCTGCAGCCGCTCACCTTGTCAGGTCGGGCACCACGCACCGGCCTGCTGCCACCACGTCCCCCCCTTCCACCGCGGGGTCCCCCACGGCCACGTCCAGGACGACCCAGGTCTCCAAAGTTGATCTCCAGCTGGGACGTGATATCGTTGGCCGGTTTCCGAAAGTGATGCTCCCCGCAGGCCTCTTCAGCATTGGCCTGTGCAAAACAGGAACAATAGTCAAACACACAGCGGGTGGCAGTGACGTCACCAGACAACCAGCTCCCCATACCCATGAGTATTGAGTCTGTAATACCACATGACAAATCAAAATCTAAGTTGATGCACCGTCATGTCAATTGCAAAGCAACAAAACACAAACATTAACTTGGAATTTAGTTTGACAGCCATTAATGACATCAGTGCTTGAGTAGAAAAATACATTTCAAAGTCTGTCCTTGAAATTAACCAGAAAGATTTTAAAACACTTAAAAGCAAAATTCATATACCTAATCTGCATTACGACAAGCAAGACAACAGGTTCCTGATTAATACCAGTGAGTGACTCTGCATTTCCACAAGGAAAGCCTGACAGAATGGATCAGCGTGAACATGACAGGTGGCAAAGATGACAAACAAAAGAAAAAAAATTCTTGCTGGCATATTTCAGCTCTGACCGAAGAAATAGTGAACAAAGCCTTTGTACCAGAAAATCAGGAGAAGGTGAAGCAACTGTAGGACTTGCGCGAACAATGACGTAAGAGACACAAGCAGCACAATGAGAGCAACAGCAGCACGCTACGATACACTGTGGATGACAAAGCAGAGTCTCCTGTACTAAACAGTCCTTCCCTCTCTTTCCTCCTCACCCCCATATTGTCTGTACCTGCTAAGATCGGCTGCCCGGAACAGTATCTCCAAAGTGGTTTACTTATTCAAGGGTGGTGCTTTAATAAAGCTGAAGGGAAATTATCTGTGTTAACCTTCTAACAGAAGTTAGAGTACAACCAGGCTTCACAGAAGATACATAATACGCTTAGGCTCAGGATGTACCTCCCCAAGTGGCCCTAGGTGTATAGCAGCATGTACTGTGTAACACAGGATATACAAACAGAGCCGTGCTGGACACGGAGCACTACAGAGCAACAATTCAGATGCGATTCAGCTGCACTGAAGTCAAACAGGCACGCTGAGCTACAAACTAGAACAGGCCAAACGACCTTTCAGTAAATTCTAACAAATCGGCAGTTTTACCCATCATTTCCAAAAAAAGAAAGCACGTCAAATTAAAATTAGGAATGTCAGATTGCTTAAAACAAGTGCCTCGTGGTAGAAGGCGGCGAACACAGCTAGTCTCAAGTGTTGATTAAACTATCAGCAGGTCCCTGCATGTGTCAGAAAAGACAAAGACTGCCCCAATGGGTGCCACTGCATGCTAGTGATTCATTCTCGTCACAACAGAGAACCCACGCACAAAGAGTGAGCACAGACACTAAAGGAACTGTATGAGCAATCAGGCCTTCGGACAACAGGTTAGGTAGAAATTTTACTAAATCTTTATTTTTCAGTGCATTGCTTGATGTGATGGTGACAGTGGTTATCAGACAGGAAGGGTGTTCACAGATGAAGCAAAAAAAAAAAAAAGTCACCACAAGAGGGGTCAAAAATTCCCAGTACTTACGTCTTCGCTCTTGGACTTGTGCAGCACGTAGCCCTTTTTCCACTGGCTGTCAGCGCCCTCGTTAGGCTTGCGGATGTTGAACTCGACCTTAGCCCGCTCCTTGATCTGCATGGCCTTCCACTCATCCAGGGTCATCTCCTTCGGGCCCTCCTCCTTCACCTCCTCAGCCTCGTTCTCCCTGTGGCACATGGTAGACAGACAAACATGCCGCAAATGTTAATTCTCCTGGTCGACGGATGACAAGAGGTTATACGATATAGGGATCTATGATACTCTTAGCAATTGTGTGGCAAAGTTACATCAAAAGTTACAAATGAATCCAGCTGGTGTCAGAACATCCAAAGGCAGAGCCATAGGTCTGAAAATGTTAAGACTTTGGTTCCAAAACCATTAAGTTCGCAAAGCACTCATAGGTAACGTACCTGAAACCATTTTCTTAGTAGAGTTACTAAAACCTTATGAAGCGTGTGACAGTAATTGATGAAGGTTGCTCTGGACAAATTCCTCTGCTGACTGACTAAGAGGTGAGGTTTTGATGCAAAAGCAACACCGTCCTGACGTCCGGGAGAGCAGGTGTGAAAACCACAAGACGGAAGCTGCCCAGACACCCACTTGTTCTCCGAGTCCGCGGGGGGGTGCTCCTCCCCTTCGGGGGTTTCCTCAGTAGCGTTGGACTGATCCAGCTCGCTGGAAAGGATAAAGCGTTGAATCAAAGCAAAGGAAATGTTAGTCAGAGGCACAGGTCAGACGAAACCTGAAATGACTGAACAAAAATGTAGGAGGGCGCAGAGGGAAAAAAAAACAACAAAAAAAACAAGAAATTGGTACTTTGTGACAGATGACTGATGGGGGAGGGAGGAACTGACAGGAGGATGCAAGAGCATGATTTATTAGCATTCTGGGGATATCTTAGGCAGGTGGTCCAAGCAACATAAAAAGGGATGCTATCCAACTTCAACAAACCTACAAAAATCCCAGCCTTACTCCCAAGCTACCCTGAACTGTATGGTGGGGCATGCCCCCAGACCTGCCCACCCTCAAAGAGTTTAAAATTCAAATACCTGAATTTGAATTTCAGCAACAGTTAATATTTTTAAACTTTAAATGGCAAAGATCAATCACAATCCACTATCATTACAATGAACAACCATCTTAATTGACCTGACAAATGTTTGAAATTAAAATTAATCATCCAATTTAAAAGTAATTAACCTGTGATGGGCTGCAGAGACACGTGCCCATCCAGAGACAGGACAGCTACATCTTTTTCCTGTCATTCACCTCCTCCACTGACTCCACCTTCTTCCACTCAGCTGCTGCGGTAGGGCGAAACGCTGTGCCACTTACACGATGTGACTCGTGAAGCCTGCCATCCTCGCTTGGAAGAATGAAGGCAGCTCATCTCGCAAACACAGGGTGCTGCCATGTGACAAAGCGTGCGTCCAGGGGACCCACGGCATGACCCAGGGGACCCACACGCACTCACCTCAGCTCATCCTTAACAGTGCCCCAGTTATGCGATCCGCTCCCGCCACGCTTCTCCTCGGCTTTCAGGCTGCTGAACCGAAGACGAAATGACACTTAGCCTCCAGGGTCAGGACAAGCAGTATCGCCAGGGAAGGTGGCAGACACCCATCCGACGAATGACTTACGATTTGTCGCTTCCGCTGTGTCGGTCAAATTCGCGTTTTCCACGGGAATCAAAGCCGTCGCTCCTGCCCATGCCACGACCACGACCTCCGCGTCCGCCACGTCCACCTCCACGCCCCCGAACAGGCCTGTCCCCGGCAAACCTACCAGCCAGAGGTACCAACGGTCAGCAATGCAAACGCTGCCTCCATCCACACAACCTCCCGGAGAACACACTTCTTGACCATACTAGCTAGCAGATCTGTATGAACCCTGCACTACTTAGTAATCCACCATAGAGGCTGATTTATACTCCTACACAGAATCTACTCCATCGGTAGCCACATACCCTGTTCCACAGGCTGATGCGCACCTCACCGGAAATGTAACTACAGGCATCAGGCTACAGCGGAGGGTACGTAGCTACCCATGGCAGATTCTACGCAAAAGTATACATCAACTTTAACAGACTCGAACAGGATCACAAAGTTACCCGGAGAGTTCAAGTTGGTCATGGTACAAGGAAACATGGCAGAAAGTGTAAATGTCTGTTCAGTGGCTCTAATGGCACTTTCAGGATGATAATCATCTTAAATAAAATCTCTAAGCACTATGTCCTCTACGTATTAAGTGCCAAAAATCACTGCAGGCTTTCCATTATCACATCAACTCACTTCTCGGTGGAGAATTCGCCACTCTCTGGCTTTTCCTCTGCAGGCTTCTCGAAGCGGCGTTCGCGAGGAGGTCGTCTGTCCGGCCTCCGGTCCGTTGGGCGACCCTCCACCGGGGTCCCCTGCGGTTGGGAGCCCTGAGGACCGGGGTGGGCAGACTGCTGCTCCGGCTTCCTACCCACCCTCCTGATACCTGAAATGACAACCAATCACAGAGAGCGGTCAAGCCACTCACACCCAATCACAGGCAGCTATTAGGTTAATATTTAACCAATCACAGCACGTTTACAACTAACGCAAGACTGACAGAAGAGCTACTACAGCAAAACCACGAGGGAAGCTACAAGTGAGAAGTATTAAAACAAAAAGGTAAACCGAAGGAAATTTCGTAGTATTCCTAACAACTATAAATAACACGATACATTTTTGTTTAATATTGATCGATTGCACGGTTGGGTAGTCATCAAAATATTGGTTGTTCACACTGATATACGTGTGCTATCTGTCTTAAAATATGTCCATGAGGGACTGTCTACTCCCCACCACACCTAAAATCACCAAAGGCAGCAAGACAGTCCCAGCTGCCGTACCATATATCCCGCGGGCGTCGGCATGTTTTGTCGCACCTGTTTAAGCTTTTCATTTGCCCTCCAAATTTGGTATTTAGGCGTATCGAACTTGTCAAGTAAGTACGCCAAAATAAGCACCCTGTCGAGCGGCCCGGGTTAGCTGGCACTGGCCGACCAGCGGAGCAAACACCCAGCGTGTTCCATTGAGACAGAGGTCCGAAGTTTCGCCAACTTTACTCGAACGTAACCGCCAGAAGCGCGTGCGCGGAGCCGCGCGCCGACCCGCATGACGCTGCCTCACGTCGACCTCATTTCCACGCGGCACGCGCGAACGCAGCAAAAATTAAACACTCGACTGCACGCTCGCCATAGGCTTCTGTATTGCCTGATCACCTAAAAAAAGCCCGTATTTTCATAACCCCGGGGGCAGAATCGGTCCCAGACAAGTACGTTTCGGCCAAGCAAGTCAAGATGACAGTCGTGATCAAAACACGTTTAAACTGACAAGTACCTTATAATGTCAGAAACATAGCAAATTGCTAGGATGACAGCCGAGTTACATTACTAGTTATTATCGATGCCACGGTCTGTCAGTCGTTAAGATCATCGACACTTCAAAGCATTTGTCATTTTGAAATCCCTCCCAAAACCACAAGACTTACCATAGCTATTTCCTTCACACCTTTCAATTCTGCACTGACATAATGCATGAACGGCCATGTTTTTGGAAGCACAATAGGCGGGTTTACATGCAATGCAACATAAACCACGGTTCTTGAAAAACTGCGTAGCTTTCCATCATATTAGTTACAGGATATCCTATGCTTTACTAATTAAAGGACAACAACATGCTAGTAATCTCAGGACTAAACGTGCTCACTCCTGCTATTGTTCGGCAGCTATTAGGCTAAACTCTAAATGCATCTTCGGTACTGAATTTGAGCACGTCTCATGCAATGCAACAGAACAAGTGTCCATTCCTAATACTTTATGCTGCCCTCCAACTAGATCAAAATAGGAACCATGTTGACCTCATGGGAGCATACGCAGTAAACTAGCTTGCAACCCAGCCGCTGCAAGTCCCGTAGCACGCCACTGGATCCACCAACTCCTTACCCTCTTTTTTTAGAGACACCGGGGGCTGAGGTTCCTCCTTCTTGTCAAGAAGGGGATTCTTTCGGTCTTTTTGCGACTCCTTTTTCGGCTGCTTGGCGGCTTGAGCTGCGGACTTGGTGGTACCAGCAGCGGCCGCGTCCTTCTTCTTGTTCTCTGCAGCCTTTAACACATCAAAAGGATCGGACTCGTCATCAAATAGCTGGTCGAACCGATTGGTTACGACGCAGCCGAAGCCTTCTTGCAGATGTCCGGGCATGATGGCGCCCCTTCAGTAGGATTTTCCTCCGATTCTGCGGGGCTTGAAGCGAACAACTCGCTAAGTAAAGCCTCAAGATGGCCGGGAAAGAGACCTTCTTCTCTTCCGGCGCGATTGACATCCGGGACTCACTGACGGGTCGGAGGGGTGGGGGGACTGTAAGAATTTTTTAAAGGGACAGGCGCGGCAAAAATAGCCCGAACCTGAAAATGAGGAGTGCCGAGGACGCCGGGAAATGGAGTTTTTGACCCCGCCGGTAGTTTGTCATTGCAGAGAATCCCCATGACGTTTTATATACAAAATTACGTTTACATATAGAGATTTCATACATCTTTAGAAAATTTGGTGAATTCATTAAGTACTGGTTTAACTTATGAATTAGTAATGAATTAATTTGGCTTATTGAGAAATATTTGAAATACATTTAACACATTTCAAACTGGCAAAACATACTATACCCTTCAGTTGCATTTCTTTCTTATGATTGTTGAATGAATGCCTCCCATTTAGAATTGCTGAAATATTCACAATCAATGTAAGCGAACAATTGGTCGGTGCACTTTTATCGGTGCTAAATGTAAGGAGAATTAAGTTGCATCGTCGTTTGTGCCTATCAGTGGTTTCTACCAGATCTGTCATTCTCGACCTTCACTTCCGTCTGTAGCGTAAATTGACTTTGGCCGTTGTACCATACAGGAAAACAACTCATTGAACATTATGAAAACGGTTCCCATTTATCTGAACATGAACATCAGGACTATCAAAATAATTCACGAAGAGCTGCTGTATACGTGGGTCAATATTCAATGGGGATATAATTTTCCACGGTGTTTTTTGTTCCCAGTCCATCCCTCATCCACGTTACTTTTTAGGTACTATAGTCAGCCTTCACTATGCACAGGAAGTAATATTGAATTGTTCAGGGTATAACCCGAGAAATGGTTATGTAGCCCCTGCTGTGAAACTGCATAAACTGTACTTGGGCATTCACTGGAGGCTCAGCCTTGCCACACGTACGCCTACTCGACTCTTTGGCAGAGGTGGAAATTTCAGGTCCAGAAAGTAAAAAATCCAATCCAAGATTTTCTTTCAACCAACCATTTGAGTACTCAGCTGCTTGGCTGAAGCAAAATCTTGGACTGGATTTTTACTTTCTGGGCCTGAAATTTCCACCTCTGCTCCTTGGCAGCACATATGTTTAAAACGTGCTGTCTGCCTCACTGGTCTGTCATTGTCCATAACTGTACCAACATTAAAGTTGCGTGATTTGTCGCTCAACCACAAGAAATATCTCGATGTCATGGGAACAATCAGTTTATATTTATGAACACATAAGCACACAAGTCAGGAAAACCGTGACAATAAATAAGACAATTCACAATGTGGTGTCATCTTGTTAGCTATGATAAAATACAAACCACTGAAAAAGTCTGAGACTTTAGATGTAAAATGACTGGGGTGAAACAGGAAGTTTATTGAAGAGCAGATACTGTCCATAAACAGTCTCTGAATTAATTGTCTCTGACAAGCATTTATGATTTTACTCAAGCTAATTATTTGATAAGTAATTACTATCACTCCAGGAATGAAAGGGAGGGGAGCTTCAACTGGATCACATTTATTTCAACAAAAACATAACAGAAATGCCTCTTCAAGTATGTGTCCTTGGTATAAATGTTAACTAGGACCCCTTGTCTGGTATAAGGATCTTTGTTGTGCCAATGCAGCGTATTTACCTGAGGTACCGCACATGTTAAATCATAATGTCATAGCTACATAAGCTACTGTGTTCACCGTTTTGTAAAGTGCATAATTTCTAGGGGTGAGGAGGGGGGGGGGGTTACACTACAGACGCTCCTCTACTTATGACCGAGTTGTGTTCCAAACGGCCGTTCGGAACTTGAAATGTTCAAAAGTCATTATTCAACATCATTTTAAGGGTATCCACAGATACTAAGAACTAGGATGCTGGGAATACGCGCGCTATGCTGCTGCACGCTGGGAGTAGCGGCCAGAAGTCGTACTGGGTGGAATTGGTGTACAGAAGGAAAAAAAAAATCGATGTTGCGATCGTTCGTTCGTACGTCTGAAAGTTCGGAAGTAGAGGAGCGTCAGTATTTGTATTACTACCTAGCTACATGCCCGGTTCGGAGCAAACTATTTTTTTATCCTTCGTTTTTTTTTTTTCTTTCTGGTGGGGGGAGGGGGTTACACGTCCGGTCCACAGTACCCGAGAGCTAGACTGTTAAGTCTCAACTATGGCGCCTCATCCAGATGGTGATCAGAAATGTGTTACTCTGTATCTTTGCCCTTCTTCCGTATTTCTGTTTGCAGTTTCAGTAACTTGTGGTAGAGAGCCTCCGACATATCCTCGTCGACATCCATCTGAAAAGCAGAGGGAAAAGCCATCAGTGAAATGAAAACTGAAGTCACAGTGACCACTGAACAACCTACATAAAAATGTGACTTTCTCAGAAAAATGTTTTTCAAGTAAGTTACTTTCACTATGGAAAGTGCAGACCTGGGTCAAAACAAATGATGCTGGATGTCACTGTCAATTGCAAGGCACCGTAGATAAGTAATATACTTGTTCCAGTACACTTTTATATTCAATTTACCCAAGTAACAACTACTCCATCAAAATCCAGAAGCTCCCCGGGTTATGATGGGGTTACATTCCAATAAACCTGGTGTAAATTGAAAACATCCTAAGCCAAAAATGCATTTTAATATAGCAAACCTAACCTAACAAACTTCACAGCCTAGCCTACCTTAAACATGCTTATGTTAGCTCACTGTTGGGCAAAATCATTAAAAAGAAGTCTATTTTATAACGAAGTGTTGAATATCTCATGCAATTCATTGAATAATGTACAGAAAGTGAAAAACATTTACCCATTGTTAAGTCGGAAATATTGTAACACAGACCACTGTAATCTGGTCAGCGTCTGTACATATCTGAATATTTTTAACTTGAAAATGAAGTCGTACACAGTTCATGCAGGAGTTTAACAAGCAAGTCGGTAGTCAGGACTTAGGTGACAGTCCTGTGTAATCCTATTTCGGTCAGTGTGTCGCTTAATTCGATTTGGTGGTGTGCTTGGGTAGAGCAGATGACCGCTCAGAATTAGCAGGATCGTGAGGCTGGTGTCTTTAATACTCACCTTGCGTGGTGCTGTGTAATTTTTTCCTAGCCCTGATGTTAAGCTGTGGTATTTAGCCAGTGGATCCAGCGATTCTGGTTTCTGCAGATACAGCCAGCACTAGTAGAGGGACAGCGTTTCACGTGTCAGTGACAACATCGAGGGACTACTAGGTTAGGCGTCAGTGCTTCCATCATTCTCCAGTGATGATTCAGTTAAAGGCAATGGTTACAATACCATGTTGTATGGTTTTCAGTAAAATTATTCTGTATTAATATATTTGAAGGGGGCGGCATGGTGGTGCAGTGGTTAGCACTATTGCCTCACACCTCTGGGACCCGGGTTCGAGTCTCCGCCTGGG
>JAODJX010000047.1:8162148-8182316 GCA_026776945.1 Isichthys henryi
GCACACCTACGGGCAATTTAGCAACTCCAATTAGCCTCAGCATGTCTTTGGACTGTGGGGGGAAACCGGAGTACCCGCAGGAAACCACGACGACATGGGGAGAACATGCAAACTCCACACACATGTGACCCAGGCGAGGATTCGAACCCGGGTTCCAGAGGTGTGAGGCGACAGTGCTAACCACTGCACCACCATGCCGCCCCGCTACCAAAAACCATCACATATAAATTTAATATACAGTACAGATTGTTGCATAATGTTAGACTACAATGAAAGGCAAAACTTCACAATACTTTTCAAATCATACAAAGCAAAAAACCCGAAGCACAACAAGAGTAACAACTTACCTTTATTAGTCTTGCCTTCTTGCAAATATTATTATGGTTATGCATCGATTTTATTCTATTTAATTATATTAAATCGGTCTGTCTGTTAAACAATCTTTGCAGCATCTCAGCTAAGAATGCATTTCATTTTTTTGTATTAAACAGAAGAGTTAATGTGAATACTCTAAGGAAAAAATCGCTACAGAGACATTTCCTCTCATAAAATGTGCATGAGAAATTGGGTAACACTTAACAAATACTTAGTAATAACTCAGTTACCACTGAAGTAAATCATGAACGAATCATGAACAAATACATTTGCTACTTGAGAAAAGATGCATCATGATTCAAACGTTTGTAAACAGGGATGCATATAACTAGCACGCAAGTAGGCATTCACCTTTAAAATATGTGTGTCAATATATAGTTGCAACAGCGCAAATGTTCACTGCTATAAGAAGAAATTACCTTGCAGTTTAACCTTTATACCGCAAATAAAGTACGAATAGCATATAAAGGTTAAATTGCGTTATTTCGTTTCATATCAGCACAAATGTACATAAAATGAGTACGTATTTATGCTTTTACAACAACCGATTGCCGCATGTATGGCTTTAAAGGTGAATGCTTACCAGATGTGCATGCCTGTTGATAGACATCCTAAAATATTATACAGGGTGAAATCCGACATTAAAAAAGTATCTAAAGATGATTGACACAAACCCACTACCAGTAGCCTACGATATGCTTGAAATATCAGTAAACGGCGGCTTCTCGCTTACCGACCGATTCGCTTAACGACCTAGTCGTAGGAACGTAACTCGGTCGTTAAGCGAAGAGTACCGATACTATATCTGTGCTCTGTCAATTAAAGTGCTACCAGTGATTGATTTCAGAAGTCTGGGCTCTGCTTGAGTGTAGTTAAGCATTTTCATCCACATAAGTACAATTTTTGAGATTTACTCGAAGTAAACAGCGTAAACGTTGGCGACGGCAAAGAGCGAGCTGTTCTTGAAGGTGTATGAGGAAAAAGTGTCACTGCTGGCGTCCCAAAGGCTCCTGCTTCCGAAACGCATGTTCTGCTCGCACAGCTGACCGATGCTGATCAGCACGATGATCTTGTAGCGGGGAATCATAAGATCTTTCACTCTCGCTTTTATAACCTTAAATGTTTTTTTTTAAATGCTGTTATTTTATTCATGCTGAACACGGATGAATATTACATTAGTATGCTATATATACACTGTAAACAATGTAGCCTGGACCTCTAAAAGTTAGCTACAGTTGGGGCTGGGAAATTAATCGAATTTGAATTTCAGTTACGTCTTTAGCTTCCAACGATTATCAAAACCAATTAATCGAGATACAACAAATATTTTTCTTCATTGTATTTCCCAATGCTTCTCCAGTTCTGTTTTTCATTTGTTTCCCATTTGAATTATATATATATTTAAAGTTCATGAAAATCCATTGTTTAAATGACATTGTTTTTAAAAGGAAGTTTCAATAAATGTATATTTCCAAAGTCAACGACTAATCATGTTAAATAGTCCTAATCGCGATCTCAATATTGACAAAAAAAATTAAAACGATTTTTGCCATTATCGAGCAGCCCTAGCTAGATTTTCAGTTCATATGCAGATTTTTAGCAGTCACATTTATATGACAATATATCAAATATCTTACAGTGTATTACTTTACCCACACATTAACTTGACTCTGACATCGCCTTGCAATAATCAATTATGCCTCTTTTAATCGGCTAGGCCCATGTGATATATAGCCTGCTTTTTAATCTCCCAGTTCCTAGAGTAATGGCTTACCTCAGATATTGTCTTCGTCATCTGTCTGCACAGTTCCGCCTCGTATTTTTCTTCTTGTAGGTAACTTGTAAGGACGTCCTTCAAAATGTTATTCACCGCCATTGCTGGGAACCGTTTTGCAGGACCTGGGAGATTGCATGCAGACAGACTCGTTGGGAATGACCAGTCATCATCGCCGGAGTCCTGCCCGCATTGTGTCTCGTGGAGAACTTTACCGAGCTGATATGTGTTTTCCATCTGCACCGCGTGTCTCTGGTTGTCATCGTGTTGACCAGGCTCGTCGATGTAGGATACAGTGCTGATAGAACTGGGGCGCAAAGCGAGACCGATCAGAGGAGCCCATGTAATGGAGTCAGGAGAACAAGCACTTTAAGTCTAACATCCCATCGAAGTCAAACAGGACAAAACGAAACAACACAAAAGTTACAACACAACGGTCTTTGCAAGCGTGACTCCGGCCTGCCAACTGTCAGCATCTGGCGTGACACTCAGGCTTTCAGACTGCAAATCTATATTATTCCATTATACGCCTAAAATTTGCTATATCAAAAGCGCTGGGATGGTTTGCAAACCCTACAGACTATTTACCAGGTAATGAAACTGTCACATACATGTAAATGCGTGTGCAGACTAGTCTCCAATTGAAAATCTCACTCCAGCCATCTGACCACAATTGGCAACCCTGGTGGATTTCATATAGTCCACAAATCACATTTACTATACGTAGCCCTACTCACTCTTTGGTCTTTCCAGCTGTTTCCTTGGCTTTAACTTCATGACTGCCAAGTGAAGATAAACTACCCCTCTTTTTCAGGAGGCGAGCGGCTTTCTCTTTGGTCGTATCGGACATCTTTCCTCAGTTCTCCCTGTATGACACACACATGATACAAACCACAAAGATGCAGGAACAGTAGGCTAAATACTTAATTACTTGGTAAGACAGTCACATAGTTAAGCCATATTGCAGGCGTGTTTTAGAAAAGTTATATATTAATGCTTACAATTTATTAAGGGTTACTTTTTTACATCTGTAGCTGAAAACATAACCCTATCAAGTTGAGACTGGTACGTAAGTAATACTTAAGTAAAATATTTTGTTGCATGCTTTGCTTCTTTTTAAATTATTTTGTTACTTTAAATATAATAATATATGCGCATTTTTTAAATCTAGACTAGTAGCGGGTCAACTGGTCTTCACAAAGCAAATAAATAAAAACATATTCAGGGAATGCATTTTTAATTCAGAAACATACTGAGCAATTCTTCAGTGCTGGATAACTTAGCATAACCTATTAGTCATCAAGCTAATTTTAACAAGCCTAGAATTATATAGTTACAGGTTTTAAAGCAATATAAATTCTAATATTCATTCCCAATACATTTCAATACCAAATACATTACCAATACATACCAACATTCAGTAATTAAAAACCCGTCTGTGGCATTAAATGTGAAAGGAGAAATAAGAATTCTGCTTTTTTAAGAAGTTTTTGCTTAGTATCTTTGCGTCCAAAATGCACAGCAAGTAATTTATAATTTAGAAATGTTGCAGACTTACCAGCTCAAACAAATACTCGGAAATCAGTATGGATTTTGCGGCGCTTGTGTTGTGTTGCCTTGACAACGTGACGCTTGCAGGGCGGTGCTTCTTCTGCATGCTGCCCCATTCTAAACTGCATCAAATCGATCCCATTATGGCCGATTCCTTACATAATTTGCAGTTCAAGCGTAAAAGTATGTAGATCAATGTAAAAGCATGAAATATACATATATGAAATACAAGCAATAGTTTAGCTGTAAACAGATGCAGCTTAAAACTGCGTCTGCGTTTATCCTGCATTGCGTCATTTATTGCGGCTTCCACCGTATGCAGTTAAGTATACCCATTCGTCCATTTCCTACAATCATTTATCCAGTGCAGGGTCACGGTGAGCCTGGAGCCTATCCGAGGAAGCACAGAGCATGAGGCAGAGGGCACCTCGTACAGGATGACCGTTCATGTACCAGTCACAAAAATTGTGGCCAATTTAGAGAGAACAATTCACCAAATAGCATGTCCATATATTGCGGGAGCAAACCAGAGCGCATAATTCTTTTTGCTTATTGGTCGCCATAGGGGTACTAGAATTTATAGACTAGGTAGTAATGTTTACACACGTCATAAAACCATTGCGTGCAAAATGAATACGTTAATCATTTAAGTAAAGGACAGTCTGAAAAAATGTGAGCATATGTTCCTTATTTTTCTCTCTTTATTTTCAAGAAAACTTACAATGATGGACATCTTAAACGGGTATTACATTATATCATTCTGTTTATATATACTTTTAAACTTTTAGAAGGGAAATTTATTACATTAGTACATTTACATGAAACAATTGCATATTCTGTATCCTGTGCAATGGATAAGATGTAGAGAAAATTAAAATGAATAACATATAAAAAAATAAAAATTACATATGTACAGAAAAGATTTTTTACCATAATCTATAAGGCAAACAAAATTCGAGGGGTAAGTCTGTTGAAATTCTCCACACATTCATAAACAGAAATAAACCCACGAAAGCAGACAGTGGGGGAGATTCAGGTAATTTTCTATAAGAGATATTTACTGGTAACTCTTTCAAACTACACAAAATCAGTTACCCTCAATTATTTTATTTTAGCTAACAGGATAACTTTACAGGTACGTAAAATTTATTGTAGAAGTCAACAAATACAAGGTTTTAAAGCATTGGTACCATAAATAAAGGGAAACAGTGTGCTCTAAATTCATTTTTGATGACCAAGATATAAATGGAGTGCAAATCACAGTATGTAAAAACACAAATAGCAACATGTTCAGCTGTTCATTTGGTACAGTACAATAATACAGTGTTTAGTCATGAAAGTGGGAGGGGTCATTTTCAGTGTTTCATAATGAAAGTGAATCATTATTAAACAACCATACAAAAAAAAACTTAGTGTAATTAATAGGCTCATGCTTACAGATCAATGTATGAAATATAAAGTGGAAAATTTATCCATAAGTCAGTGAAACGGAGAAAATGACAAATAGCAGATATTTTAAATAAACAGATACAATTGTCTTCTCAGGTAACCGGCGCAAATTAAACTAATTAACTAACTAGCTAACTAACTCAGTAACACGACCCTTTATTATCCAGCAAAATGTTTTGAAATAGTGCATGCAGTTTTAAGCTACTTATGCGAACATCTGCCTGCAACGCAAAAAAAAATAAAATGAAAAACAAAAGCAACATCTGACAGCAAAAACAGGAACTGCATTTATGACAAGACAGTGCACAATAAACACATTTTTCCTGGTGCAACATGAGATTTTCCTTGATCGATTTATGGTAGATGATGACCAAAATACCAGTTCCAAGTCAATAGAAATATTTGTAAATGACCTGACATTTAAGAGTACTGAAAATAAAATAATAAAAAACCTTTAAATTAACGTGAAACAAGCACCTGTGCTAATGTTAAAAACAATTTTGATTCAGTTAGTACAAGCGAATACAGTTTATTTATATATTATTTAATCATTGCTGTTCCCCAAAGACACAAAGGAAGCTAACAGCAGCTACGATCGCAATAGGACACATTTATAATTACGCTGGCCTGGGAAAATTTCCTTGATTGCTTCCTACACTTCCCAGTAATATCAGAAGATATGTTGATTGCAATTACAATTATTCACAAATTGCACCCACACATAATACAACATGTATTATATGCGATTTTTCTTTTTTTTTGTAAACCATTTCTGAAGTGTAATTGTATGATTTGACCAATGTTAAAGGCCTAGGTTCGTTTGCATATTTGGGGATATGCAAAAACTTCCCATTTGTTATGCTAAAATAAAATTGCATATGTAAACACAAACATACACAGGGGGCACAAGCGTCGAGGACATGGTCTGTCACCCCTCCCACAACCTTTTCAAAAACCAAGACTTAATTTTGATAGCACCAATTACAGCATAATCAAGGGGCCCCTCTTCTAACGTATGCTTTAGACCACTGTGTGATCATATGTATATATGCATGTGTGTATGGACATATAGAAACAAAACATGTATTTTTTTCAACATTACAAATATAAATAAACACGCGATGCCACTCGACGTCCAGTTCTTGGTTGAAATTATGCTGTTGCTCCCGGATTTGTTCTAAGAAGAATCTGGGCAGAAAAATCTACTCACTGATATCAGTCAATAAACTATCTTTCTGACATAAATAACAAATGTTCCACCACCCGCATGACAAGCTGGAAATAAATGTCTAATACGCGTATTTAATTCACCTACAATGCTCAGTGCAATTCCCTCTTTGTCCATCTCATAGAGACCATTTATACATTTAACATAAAACCCATTAATTCATCTCTTTTTATAGTTTAACGGTGAAAAATTGGACTCACTGAGCATGAGAAAAACCCACTGAAATGAAAACAATGCTGCATTGTTAATGAAGCCGATTACTCAGGTTATTCACCAGGCACATTGCTGCCATTAAGCGTGAAGTTCTCCTGAAAATATTTTTTGTTTTGTCTTCCCTCTTCCCCCCAACTTTTGTTATACTCAAATAAAAAAAATATATTTGAAATAAATTAAAAAAATTATATCTTAGCATTACACTATACAGTTTACCAACCTAGACATATAACAAAAAGAATTTAAATATTTATAACCCTAAACATTCTAAATAATGATACACTGTACCATTCCAGTTCTAATAATAGAGTCACTTTAGTTTTTTTTACAACATAAAAAGTTTAATTAAGAAAAAAAATATAGGGCTGCAATGTAGGTGCGGTAATGTATAACACTGCTGTCTAAATGACAACAGAAACACTGGGACAGAACGCAGAATCACTATACACCCCTTAGAATATATAACAGCCATTTTAAATTACACTTTTTACATTTTTAAGGGAAACACTTTGAATATCTAAAAAAGATGAAATACTGACACTATTATTCACTTCATGAGTCAAATAATAATTTAAAAAACGAGTAGGTGTTTTGTCACTGCGCAGTTTTTGACTGCAGGCCTTGTATCTGCATGCCGCAGTGTCACTGTGTAACTGCACGCCTCTTAAAGGGAGCACAGTGACCTTCAATTGCCAGTGGAACATCTGCAAGTGTCAGCCACAGAAAAAAAAAAGGGGAGAAAAAGACAGGCGCACATAACTGGAGCTCTGCCTTCACTGAGGAACAGGATGGCTGACAAAAGTAAGCAAGTACAAGAACCTACACTTAGATTACACTCACTGCTACTTTGATTCATTTGTTCCTTCACAAACACATAAAGGTTTCATTATTTTTTTTTTTAAAGTTAGACCTAGCGCTGTGACTTTTGGCCTCGTGTACATTGCCAGTAATCTACTGGATGTTTTCCCAACCACAAAACTGACTTTAGCACAGCCCAGTGTGAAGATCTACTGCATTTACTGGAATACCTGTTATTCCAAGGAAACTGCACCAGTAAGTGCACCATGTGATTATTATCACCTACTAAATCAGTTATGCTCCTACACAGGAAATATTTATATATAACACACTCAGTGGCCACTTTATTAGGTACCTGTGCAGTACCAGGCAGGACTTTTGCATACAGAACCACTTCCAGGGTTCACAAGCTGAAGTATGATGTCTTTCTGCACACCAGTACAGTACCGGGTTGTTTTTTTTTTATGCCTCTGTGCCCCCCCTGTTAGTTTTAACAAATCTGATTGGCCTCTCCCCCCCATCCCTATTTACATGGTGCGTTCAGCAACAAAATGACCCCTGACTCAATGTTTTTGTTCATTGCAACTCAGGACACTTCAGCGCATGACAGTTACCGGAGGGGGGGGGGTGTTTCCCTGATGCTGGACCCCCCCCCCCCCCATGTCTGGCACGAACAATCACACCACACATCTAGCCGTGATCTTGCTTAGTCGCAGAGTAACTGAGCCCCTTAACCCTGAATACCGTACATATTCAGTTTTATCTACATTACTGGCGTATGGAATTAAGTGACCACTGAGTGTTTATATATAACTACCAAGGAATCGGGTCCCGAAAATCACGTTTTTTTGCACGTCATTTGGAAGAAATATCAGGAACAGCAGCACATGCCATTTTGTCTCTCTGGCTACCTGCAGCCAAAGTAGTATGACTCGTCCCTGCTAACAGGAAGGAGAGCTGAATTACACAAAAAAGAGACACTCTTTTTGGGAAGAGAAAAATAAAAACTCACGTCAGGTTTCACGTTACATTATGTTACATGATTTACCTGATTGGCAGGTGTCCGCATCCCAGGGAGATCACTCTAAGTCGAAACATTTTCCAGCGATTCCCCCAGGATGCGACCAATAAGCGGATCATCATCCATGTTCCCTTCCTGGGCCTCACCAGGACCAGCACCGTTCCTCTGCTCGATCAGTAACTGCCTGCAAATCCGGCTGTACGTTTTCCTCTAATTACTTAGCTGATGTTTATATCCAAAAATATGCACTCATACAGCTAAATATTTCACTGGAAAATTTCTCGGTAGCCAACATAACATGGTATTAGAACCAATAACCTTCAGGTTCCTGGTCTGGGTCTTTAAGCACTATGATGTCTGCGGTCCTATATCAGCTGTATGGGGACTATTTGGATAAAAAACATCTGCTAAGCAAATAAAGAATAACAACAACATAAAAATAATTAAGGTGTAATCCACAGTAATTACATCATAGCACAGTAATTACATCATAGCACAGTAATTACATCATAAAACTAACAATGATTTTGTTAGCTCATCACACAACAGAACCCATTAAATGGGTCACATTGTCGTCTTTGTAAATTTTAAAAAAGGTTGCCGTCGGAGTCAATGTTTCGTTCTGAAACAAGTCTCTTCCTTCTTAATTTCAAATATTGTCCAATGGAATCATGTTTCTCTCTTTCAGCTAGTGGTGATTAATTCTCAGCCAGGTATTTTCCTGAAAAATATACAAACTGCATTCAGCTTGGACAACTTTGGACATTTTGATATATATTACATATTGAAAGAAACCTTGATTTGTACAAGCAAATGAATCACATCAAGGACATAATTCAGGCACTCCATCCATCCATCCATCCATCCATCCATCCATCCATCCATCCATCTATCCATTTTTTTGAACGCTCATCCTGTTCAGGGTCACATGGAGGCCTGGACCCCAGGTAACACAAGGCAAAAGACCAGGATACACTCTGTCCAGCACAGGACACACATACACACTCCAAGCCAATTAGAGGCACAAAATAGTTTAAGGAAGGAGGAAATCCATCCAACATGCAAACTCCACGGAGAAGGAGTGGAGGTGGAGTTCAAAGCCTTGATACTGAAGCCCACTTCTGAGCTAACGCTAACACTGGTATAATGGTACAGATTACTTAGTGATGATTACGCCTCCCTGAATGTTGCGCATCTGCTCCTCGAATGGCTTTATTAGGTTCTTGCCACGTTAGAAGGCTAGAATCCTGCTCACACTCCTTCCTGGTTATTCTCAGGCTAGCTGCACTTCTGCTTAGTTGACTCCTTGACCCCATGCATTCGCAATACTTGTACGTTGCGTTGGACAAAAGCATCTGCTAACTGTGTAAAAGGTAATGGGTAAATTTGTTTGTTTGTTTGTTTAAGCGCATCCAGGTCACAGAAGAAAAAGAGCCCTTGTGGTCTTGGGCAACAAAGCAGCAGAACTTAAAGCCAGATTAAATCAAACTCCTCTGCTCCAGTAAATAGAAAACGAACTAAATGACATACTACCCAGGTAATATGATACCAAAGTTAGGGATTCACATTTTAGTCCATTAAATGCCTCTTGTTCATAAATGTGTACAAATGACTTTGTAATCAATAGCATAATATGATACAACAAATAGCCTAAGATATTAACTTTCTTCCTCTTATAGTAAGCATAATCTGATCTCTAATTGCCTTCCAAGGCTTTGGCAACAGAATTCATGTAGCTGTAAGAAGGTGTTGTAATATACGCAAGCGGGGAGATGAGTTCATGCCCCATCTGAAATTACTCACCAGCAGCAAACCTCCTCTTGACAAGGGAGAAGCGGTAACCGGGCCCAACCAGCTGGATGTCGCAGCCAGAGAGAGTGCTCCCCTCACTGGTGAACTGCACCGCCAGGGGAGACGGCTTGCCTGAGCCCTCAGGTGGCTGGAACCTGCAGAGCAGTGACCCCACCCCTGGGAACGGACGAGAGAGCGGCCAGGTACGCATAATGTGACCCTCCTTAGCATCGGAGCAGGTGCTGGTACACAGGAGGTATAATATGGTTGTACGTTTAATTGTCGATTTAGATTAAGTGCCAGGATTAACCGAATTTGTGTACGCAAACCCTGGAAAATAACCAGCTCTTCTACTTCAAGATCAACCTTTGGTTTCAGTCCGGTGTCCCTGTATGATAAACGCTTTAGAGCACGATACATTGTCAGACTTGTAAGAATTATATTCCATCAGCTCTCCAAGGCCAGACGAAACTCCACCGGGTTCCCCTGTACTAAACTATTCCATTATACTGATCTATTATCCAAAAAACGGGTACTAAACTAATCCATTACCCAAAACACAGACACTAAACTAATCCATTATCCAAAAGACTGGTACTAAACTAATCCATTATACAATAAACGGGTACTAAACTAATCCATTACCCAAAACACACAAGTATTAAAGTAATCCATTATACAAAAAACAGACATTATTTGTGTCTGCATACTAAAACAGCTAAAATTCAAAATGGTCCAGTAAAATTGTGCAGTAATTGGTGCTTCCAGCAAATGGGAAACAATATGTTATTGGTCTATAAAAGCGAAACCCTAATTATGGTTTACCTCCATTTTCAGATTTCTGGGATATATCTGGAATCTTCCACAGAATTCTCTGCTGTTCAGCATTCCTATAAGAGATTAAATAAAGTAAACCATTAAATCAAGAATAAATGGTAAAAAAAAATGCGAAAATGTGTTTGGTATGTTTCAATAATCCAAATGGGCCAAAGCTCCTAAAGTTTTAGAATAGTTGTACCATTTAGTCGCCATCTGACTATCACCATAAGAGCAGCAGTTCCAAGGTTCATGCTGTATGTCCTCCACACAGCTAGATGGTGGCGTTAGGCGAGATCAGGGACATGGCTGTGGTTAAGGCCGGTTGTCTCACCAGACAGCTGGGGGAAGAGCAGCTTGAAGCTTGGTCACTCCTCCTTCAACCGGGACCAGAAACTGAACGTTGTTAAGGGCCACAGGAGTGGTCATGGCATCTCCATTGTACTTGTAGTCTATCCGGATGTCTGTACTGGAGCCGTCGCAGCGCCAGCTGACCGCCAGGTTCAACGGGGTAGACTGGATGCCTTGTGCAGATACCTGGGAAAATACGCATCAGTTTCACAGCTCGGGGACCAAGGGCACGCAACTCTGCACCTGACGAAGCAGATTGCCTGAAGGGAGTCACATGGGCAATGGACAGTCATCCCACCACAGACATACGGATTTGATTATCAGGCATATATGGGAGGCGGATGAGGGAGAACCGGGAGCTGTGGGGAAGGACGCTGACTAGGTTTAGGCGGTATTACCGTAATACTGTATACCATGATTTTCATGTTATTTTGGGGATACATACAGTAATGTGCAAAAGTCTTCGGCAGTTCAAAGAAATGTTTAAAGCTATTTATCTGGGTAGTAAGTGCACTTTTGCACGGAACAAAAAAACACAATTTAACATTAGAACATGTGCAAATTAAGAGTAACACTATAAAAAGCTAGTAATAATTTCTACTGTTTTCCAAAAAGTTACCGATATCTAATTGGATGTCTAGATGAGCCCCGCTTCAGTTCACAAACCCCTCTTTAGAGGCACCACAGCCATTCCACGTCTATATTAAATTTCACCACCATCTCACTTAATTAATCAACTCAGTTAATTAACTTAATGAGGTATTGATTAGCCAAACATGATGGGGTTTTGGTCGAGTCATGGGTATATTGCGTCGTTGCTTGTTAATACTGTTGTGCTTTCAGGAAAGGCTTTGAAATAGCTAATCTAGCACATTTTGAAAGACATCACTATTTTACACCAATATGAAGATCATTTGAACATCATTTTCTTTGGCTGCCTAAGACTTTTGCGCAGTGCTGTATTCTGGGTATATCGGTCAAAAATACCCCTCCCCTCCCCTTACCAGAGAATCCCAGGATAGTGTTGCTTTGTAAAATTCCGTGGAAATACCATCTACTGCAGTTTAACATCTGGAAAGTATGACGGCACTAAGAATTAGATACCACCCAAGCCTAGTGCTGGTTGAGGTTGCGTTGGTAAAGCTTGCCGGCTTATTGTACCACTGCTAAATGGCAGAACGACCGATTTCCGGGACATTGTGCATCATTCGCGGGTGTCAGTGAGATGTTGGCAATTTGCGGTAGGTTCCCGGGACTTCCGAGTGAGGCGAGACGCTGCCCCATAACATTCCCCTACCTGATACTTCAACATATCGACGTTGTAGTATGTTGCCTGGGGCTTCTGATCCGCCACCTTCTTTAAATGTGTCATCAGGTTTGGCATGTTTACCCAGAATTCCTTGGAGTTGGCATTCGACTGTGTGGTGTCACTGTGAAGAGAGAAACGCGGGCTTTGTTAGGGTCCCTTCATATAGCTCTTATGCTAAGCATTTTATCCCTGGTGTTCAGGGGAGAAACCAGGCACAAGATAAGGGTCGTATTTTTCATTAAGATGACTTTGTGTGCGACTGCATACTTGAACTGCTTCTGGATAATATTAACTTACAGTATAAACATGGACTTTGGGTGGACAAAACATTCCTACAATTTCAATGAGGACCATAGTGACCGTGACACTCATGGACATTTGTCCCAAAACCTGAATAAACCTAAATAAATCATTTGTTTAAGAGCTGGAGTTAATGGTAGAAACAAAGACTTTCAAAATGAACAAACGCTGACAGAAAGTAAATGTAATTTAACTAAAAAGCAAAAGTTCAGTTGCCTAAGTACAATACTGTGATGGAACAGCTTTGGTCTAGCAAAACAATTTCACCAAAAATTGAATATAGCTAGCCAGTTCTGTTTTTTATGTGTCTTGATACATTTGTCCACTAAGGTCTTTTCAGATGATTCTTCCTGATGTCTTTTTGCAATGAAAGACTATTTTTTATGGTCTCCTATAAACACTGAGTTATTCTTATCTTTAAAATTGATCTTTGAAGACATTTTAAGTAAAGCTACCAGTTACCAGTGGTTACCAGTGATTCTTTTACTTTGAAGACACAAATCGGATTCCAGTGGAGTATCCTAGCTGACATGGATCAGGGCTGGAAGCGGTGAGTTAAAGCCGTTATTTACCAGCAAAGCAGTTGAGGATTAGGGAGAACATGCTCCAGGCGGCTGTAGTTGGTTATGCTGAAGGTCAGGATAGAAGGAGATGGGTTGTTGGCAAAATGCCTGGTGATCCCAGCAGGGAAGGAGAGCACCATCTCCCCTGTGATCTTCACCACGCACCTTGACAGGGGAAACCATTACGGTGTTTACAGCCACTTCCTGTCACATGATTCATTAGAGGAAGTGCTCTTCTAGGGCAGACATGGCAGTATGCAGAGATTAGCCATGGAGGACAGAAGTGAAGCATATACATAATCGTATTTAATACATAACCGCTATCTTGAAATCAAATTAAGTAATGGTCAAACTTTTCAAATTTTCAAAGATAAAGCTCTGGGAAAAATTAAGAAACCACTCTATGTTTTTTTTTTTAAATCTGCTTTTATAAATCCTGGTTTAGTGCTGGTTCTGCTGGCAGAAGGCTACATCTGTGAGGCAGGCTGCTTGTAAGAACAAGGTGAAGCAGGGGACACTGGGAATGACCAGAAACCAGCCAGGTAGAGGGCAGAAGCCGACTTTCTAAAGCCAGAAATGACCATCAACTTTCCGGCAGCGGATAAATCGGAGGATGACCTTGAGTGACCTTCAAAAGAATGGGAAACATTAAGTGGTGTGAAGAGCACTGCTAGAACAATTCACAACAGGCTCCTACTAGCAGGACTGAAGACCCATAAAGCAGGGAAGAAGCCCTTCATTAACGAGAAACAGGGAAGAACCAGGCTGCAGTTTGCAAGAAAATGTATATTTTACACAGGCGAATACCCATAAATTGAGAAATAAGTGAAACTGGAAATTTTGCTGTGGTCTCAATCTTTTCCAGAGCTGTATTGTGCCAGATTCTGAAAGTAGCATTTTGTAATTAAAAGTCTCATCAATAATGATGGAAACGATATCAATAATTCTTATGACAATGGCAATAAAGATCGCAAGTCTGCCTGAATGCCTTCACTTACTTGCTGGGGTCGGCTCCCTTAAAGTATGCATTGACAGTCTCTGTGAAGGCGGCTGCTACGGGCAGCGTGTCCTGGGCCCCCATGGTGAGTGGGCTGGGCCCCCGGGAACAGCCTGAAACACAATAACCAACACTGAACCAGGTGGTGCCACTCTGAACAGGATGTGACATCAGAGGAGGTGCCAGTTACCGCGGCCGCATGCACAGTCCCCCGCGACTCCGAGGCAGTCGCATCCAGCTCTGCCATCTGTTGATTTGGCTTTTAACACCGATCCACCAGGTGGCGCACCATCGCCACGGAGCGCTATGTTTGTGTTCTGCCTTGACTCACAGTCACAGTCACAAGCCTGAGCCGGAATTCAGGGAAGCCAGACTGCCTGGGACGGTCTCCAACCACAACGAAACAAAAAGCTCCGGCATCCAAATGTCACGCCAAACTTCCACTCTCCCCGCAGTTTGATTCTTGCTTGTTTTCACAAATACACATGTAGGTAGTATCCATATTGCGCGAGTCCCACATCATGTCAGAATCGCTAACATCCCACCATAAATCAACAGATGACTGCAGGCACAAACTCCCACTGAAGCCTTAAATAAATGCCCATAAAACCATTCTGGAAACCCATCACATTAGTGCTGGAGCCAATATATTGTGCATGATGTCATCGGTTTAATAGTGTTTACCGCTCCTTGAGGTCTGATTGGCTGCCTTCCTTGAAGGCAATATAAAGTATAAGTCGATAAGTATATTCAACTTCCATATCAGTACAGGGTCTCAGTGAGCTTGGAGTTTATCCTATCCTAGGACACAAAGCAGAGACACTTTTGCTTAACAGGATGCTAGCAGTAATGCAGGCTTATATACAGCTACTTGAACAACAGTAAAAGTGAAAGACATTTGTAGCTGATGGAACTACGACTGAGACACAATCCCAATAAGATTTCAAATGCAACTACTGTTCATTACATTGTGAAATATTCTAACTACCATCAGCACAAATCAGGTTTCATGACGACACGCGACCAACATCACTGCTAGTTTATCATGTCATCCAGCAGAAAAATAAAGACTGTGTTTATATTTTATCCTTTAGGTTAAATTTTTGTCTTGGGGTCAGGATATAAAAATCCGGTTTAGCGGTTTTAGACTGAATGTTTTTGCTGGTCTGCTGGTACTGAAGAACGAAAATGAAAAGAAAAAAGAATTAAAAATTGCGCATAATAAAAATTCGTAAAAATAGAACTTTACGGGGAAAAAAGAGAAACAAAATTAAAACACATCATGACGATGATAATGAAAAAAGATATAATAACACCCAGCCAATAGGAAATATGAACGTCTGGTGGTGAAAGGGGGAGGAGTTATTAGGGATGGTGGCCATATGCAGCATGTTAGGGGCTGAAGGGGGAGGAGCAGGGGGGCGGGGCTTGAAGCATTCAGGTTTGAGTGCCACTAAACTGGGCACCACTTACCTTCGAAGGTTAAATAAAACTTCCCTCTGTCAAACCAAACCAGGGAAGGCTGGTCATTCTCTGCGTGAGGGGCGGGATTTGAAGTGGGACGGAGCAGGGAGGTGGGGAGGGAGAGAGAAGGACAATAGTGTGAGTCACGCGGCAGGTCTATCACACGACACAGTGGGTGGGAACACAGAAGGCACTGCGAGCCAATCACGACTGAGGGGTGGAGTGGGGTGGGCGGGGTCCTCTTTGCTTTGCTTAGAGGCATGTGGGTATTAGCGCTGCATATCGGAACCATACACAACTGGCTAGCCTGAACACTGGCCTAATCAGTATTCAGTCCATAATTTCCCCCATGAAAGTGTTTGTTTTCAAAACACTATTTTGATCATCTACTATAATTTAATGGAGGATCTGGAGACTGAATGAGAATTAGGAGCTTTACAAAGCACAGGGTACAGAAACAATAGTACTAATCATTATTATTTTTTTTAATTCTCGTGAATAACGAATATTTAAAATTCCGTTTACAAGATTAATGACTGTTAGGCCTGAGAATTTTTGATTTTTTTTTTAGGAAAAATTATGATGTTATCCTAAAATGTAGCTGCAAAGCGCTACATGCCCAGCAGGGGGCAGCCTTATGCAGAAAGAGTGGGTATAGTGATGGGTGACGGAGAGTGGGAGGGGCCAAGATCGGGCACTCTATCAAAGCAGCCCGGGTTAGTGTAAGAAATCCACAGGGAGGCGTTTACAAGGGATTTCTGGGAGGAGAGTGCAGGGGAGCTGAATTGCAGGGGCTTCCTTTCAAGTGTCTGAAGACTGATATGAATATAAAATACTCTTTTCCTGCTACAGCTAACATGTCAATCAAACTAAATGATAACATATCATTTATACAACCGAGTAAGTATTAGCTACTAAAATTCCGAATCAAGTTATTTATGCGTTTCTGGCCTGATTTCCGACACGGCCATACGCTGCCTAACAAAGGGTAAAGAGAAAGGAGTCAAATTTTGTCGTACAAAAATTTCCTCGGCCAGCAAGCGCAAAGAGTCCGGTTTGACAGTCATGCAAAAAGACGAAACGTATGCATTTAGTATTTTCTCAGCTATCAGAGACTACTGACGGCAAGATGCTGGTTTCAAAATGCCGTTGTTTATGTTTGTAAAAGTGTGGCATTGAGTGGAGATGCCAGCCACACTTCCCGGGGCTTTTGTAAGATGCGTCGTGAAACGAGGAGGAATGAGGACAGGAGGTAGGTAGGGCAGGAGATCTGGGGGATGCTACACATGCGTGAGAACGGGAACATCCTAAAAGGCTGCAGTCCGTGCCTTTGTCTTCCCGCAAAGTCCCCCTGCCATGTGATGGCGTGCCATCCTGCACACTGCCTTTGGGATGGGTCAAGAGGGATGCGGCCATGGGTGACAGATGTGCGCCAGGGCGGAGTGCATTGTGGGTAATGATGATTCTGCCGCCAGGCCCCATACCGTACCTCCGGGCCTCTCACAGCTTCTGTCAAAGGTGGGCAGTTTGTCTACAAAAACGTCATCTTCTGACATCACCGAAAGAAAAAGATCGACCAAAAAAAAATAATAAAGGGAAAAAAAAACCAAAGAAAAGACACAAAACACAAGGGACATAAATCAAGCATAACGGAAAAGGTCGCAAACAAAAGAACGAGACGACTGCCGGGACAGACACTCGGGCGCTCAAAAGGGTCGTACTGAGTGGCGAAATGAGCAAAACGGAGGAGAGAATGGAGCATGCAAAACAAGAATAAAAAAATAAACGTGTTTAGAACATATTTCAGTACTTGGAAATCTTTATCCCGGTCACTGCCTTTTGGTCATTGCCCCAAAATGTTTCTTGCAATTTTAGCGTAGCCACATATCGTTACGGCTGTTTTCTCTTTTTACAGCTGACATGATCTATGGAGACAAATCCATTCGCATTCAGGAAGTAAGGAAATAGTAATTCAATGGGCTATGGGTCCTAGCGATGAAAGCGCAGAGTCTGTTACAGTCACAATACTTCACAACATCCATCAAATAAGCAACCAATAAATATATTAAATACATCTGTCATCAACATCTTCTCTGGCAATAGCTCTACAGTCACCTTTAACTAGGAAGCAGTGAAAGACAAAACTTCTATTTCATTATCCTGTGCAAAACAATAGCTTGATAGCTCATTTGGAAATAACTGATTATGAATTCATGTTTTTTATTTAAAACCGATGCACCATCATCTCATCGAATATTTTTTAGGATTCTAGAATGTAGACGCCTGCCTCCGTACATGAAAACAATTAAACGAGACACAGTGGTCAGACGATTTGTCAGACAGTTCATTAGGCTAAAGACGAGAAATTGAAAATGGGGACAGGAGACAGGACACGTCGGGATGATGGGAAATGATGCACACCTGACACAGAAACGGACAGCTCTTTACCAACGGTGGGAGTGGTGGCGGCACTCAGGGAGTTGGTGGACGATATGGAGGAGGTGCTCTCAGCCCGAGCCAGGGGGGCAAAAGGGGGAGGGCTGGAGGAGTTGATAGGGGGGCTGAACGGCCGGGCCTGAGAAGACAACAGCAAGTCAGAGGTTGGTTTGGAGACATGATCCTCGCAACCCCTGCCTGTCAGTACACTGCTTCTGTAAGGAATCACCTGTGTGCGGATTTTTAAATCCTGGATCTGGCAACCTGCTGCCTGCGCTGGACTTTAGCTCCAGTCGAGCTCTTTGTTATTCAGCCCCGACTGAACCGCTGAAGCAGCGAATGACATGATTCAAAGCCGAAATTTTCTATGTGATTTTTCTATGACTCGGAGTGTTTCGGCAGTCATGAAAGAGCTTGATGTAACGCACTACAAATTAGGTGTTTGTTCAATAACTTGTTACATAAATGGAACATAATTTCATGTGACACAATTTATAACACACCTGTAACCCTTTTCCTTTTCACGATTAAAATCATCATCTGAAATGAAATTACAGTGCAACCTACTATTAATCAATTGGCAAACTTTAAAATTATGTTTCCTTTAATTAAAATATTGCTTGATTAATTACTTAAAACTGTTGAAGAATGAACGCTAAAATGAAAAACATTGTATCCCTTCCTGATACAGGAATGGTTATTTCTTTGGCTCTATTTAAACCTCTATCAACTTTTGTACTGAGCAGTTAGGGTAAATTAGTCCAATCAGAACTGTTAAGTTCAAATAGCAGTTAAGAGTGTAATTGGAAAACTCACATACACAACAGTTCACCACCCCCATACACGGGGCACCTCTAGGTTCAGTAATGAAATGCACCAGTAAAACTGACCATTAAAACTAGTTAGAGAATGTGCACTGAGTGGGACAAATGAACTTTCTTACCACATCCCCTATACTAGGTTTTCCAGGAGGGAGTTTAGGCCGTGAAGATGGCCGGGGTGGGGGAGGGGGCGGAGTCGGACTGCTGGCAGCCAATGGTGTCGCAGGACGGGCAGGGGAGGAGGAGCCTGTAAAATGATAGCATAAAACCCAGCACTGACAACATGACTTGCAAAAGTTTTTATATAATTCCACATAATCCCTACAGCTCCCAGCACTTACAGAGGATGGGAGGCTGCTGGCATCACTAAAGGGCATCTTCACAGCCAAAGCCAAGTACAGTGATCCCCGCTATATCGCAGTTCAACTACAGTATCGCGCCCCCGATTTTCTCCCGACACATCACAGTTCTCTGCGTATCGCATACCTTACTTACGGTCCGACTGTTGTGAGTAAACTTTCTGTGAACTTTTGTTTTGTTTTAAGCCCTACAATTTAAAGCATAAACTATAAAAAAAAATGTTTATTTATATTTGGTCTTCCTGTATCTCAGATTTTCACCTATTGCTGCTGTGGCTGGAACGTAACTTCCATGATAGGCGGGGATCACTGTATATAAATACTCACTGTATGAATTTGCCACCACAGCCAAATATGTATCAATTAGAAAGCGCAGCTCCAAAATTCACATACAACAATACATTGCATAATATTAAGCACCTGGGTTTAGATTAAAGTTAAAATAAACAAAACAAATGAAAATACTAAGTGCGGCTCACAAGACCCCTCATGAAGAAAACAATTTTGGACACACGTTTTCCCTTGCCCGGACGCGGGTCACCGGGGCCCCCC
>JAODJX010000047.1:8182416-8196392 GCA_026776945.1 Isichthys henryi
GGGCCTCCCTGCTGAGACTGCTGCCCCCGCGACCCGACCCCGGACCAAGCGGAAGATGATGGATGGATGGATGGATGAAAATAATACAAGCTATTAATACATGGGCTTACTTACATGGGCATGGAACAACTTATTACAATAACTTTCTTAGCAAAAGAATTTTGTGAGAATAGAGAGAAATTTAAGTGAAATATTTCGTAAAAAAGGGACACAAAGAGCGAGCTTTTTTTAAAAAGACTTGAATTTGGTTTATGCTTCCTAATTTCTCAGCTGAATACTTACTATTCAGCATTTTTTTCCAAAAACTTTCATTAATGAAACTGATGTCTTGAAATTGCCCATAGTTTGTGTGCCCTGAGATGTACTGGCTTCATGTCCATGGTGCTTCTCTGCCTTCTGTCCTGTTCTCACTGGGACAGGCTGCAGGCTTCACTGAAACCCTGTGCTAAGCAAGCACTGCTTCACATTTACATTCATCCAGCATATGTTTCTGTCTAAGGAGACATATAAGTGAGGACCACTTGGGGTCAGAGTGCAGGGCCAGCCAACATCCCAGAAGGGCCCAACAGTGATGATCTCTCTGCTGGCCATGGGACTGTGACCTTTCAGGCATAGAGGCATCCCAAGCTCAGTGGGGTGTGGAAGACAGACATTCATAGAGTACAGCAGTGTTTCTTGTCAAGGATCAATGTCCATCTACACATTACATTCACTTATCTAACACTTTCACACACGACAATTTACAGTAGAGAAAAGGCTTGCAATTTGCTTTTGCCAACCAGGATTTGAACCTACAACCTTTGCAATAAGAGCACAAGGCTCTACTTGTTGATCTACTTTGCTCACAAGCCCTGCTTTCTAAGCATTGCAGCATTTGGTATCTCTTGGAGAGGATTCACAAACAGACTCACCGCTTGCAGTACCTGAGTAGGGCCCAGGGGACGACACCACTGCTCTGTAGGTGGGAGGGGGAGGGGGAGGAGGCGTGGCCCGTGGACCCGGGGTGAGCTCCTTGGGCGAAGCCGTCATATCTGGGAGATCCTCCTTCAGCATTGCTGTCTCACAGTTTGCCTTGTCTCCCTCGTTCAAGACTAGGGGTGGCGGAATGACGCCCGCAGGTCTGCGGCTCGGAAGAGGGGGGCTGGCGGGCGAGTCCGGCACTTCGGGAGGACCCTCGTCAACAGGTGGCGGAGGACTCGGTGGGAGGGATGGGGGCAGGGGAGGGGCGGGCTCTTCTGGAGGGGGTGGGGTCTCGGGCGACTCATCGTTGAAACTGACCCACTTGCTGTCCGTCGTCTCCTCGTTGGACTTTGGGACCTTCACCGGGCCAAATATGTTGTCCAGGTCGGTCATGGACACCTTTATGGAGTTCTCTGGTGAACCAGGGTTTACATCCTGGTCCTCATCACCTTCAGCTAGGACTGCATTAGGCGCAGCCCAGAGAGGAAAGATCTGTTAGCACGAACATGGCCGAGACTCAGCAAAGCCTACGAAGCAGTATGAACCACTCACCTGCTGAATCTGGCTGGGAGGCGCCGCCAGCAGGCGGAGCAGCCGGGACATTTTTCGGCGGTAGCGGAGGTGGAGCTACAAGAACAACCAACAAGAGCTCTGCATAAGGTCCGAGTTCAGGGATTGGGTCAGCAGAGTACAGCACAACCATGCCAGTCAGCCATGCTTTCAGCTCATGAGAGTTTGACTTACACGAAAATGTTCTGAGGGCAGAAGGAAAAATGATTGGTTCAGAGAGATAGCCAATCACATTATAGAGGTGGTGGGACCAATCAATCAGATGTTGCTTGGACCCACCTTCTCTACAATCTGATTGGGTGTCTCTCTAAACCAGTCATTTTTTCTTCTGCTCTAAGAACATTTTCATAAGTAAAACTCCCACAACCATGATTTTTACAGAAACCATTCAAGATGTTTAATACAAGTTATTTTTTTTTGTTAAAATGTGAATCCTTGTCATCATAAACACTAAAAGCATATTATTGCTCTATAAAAGGGTCAGCACTTCACCTGAGCTTGTAAACCCCTCCCAAGACAGACAGGCGGTCTAACACGCATAAGAACGACCACTGGCGCCTTTGACAATCTTCAGACTCCAAGAATCTACTGTGGTGCCTTTCATGGCCATACACACACACACACGCCTCCGCCTGACCATGGAGAGATTCACACACGAAGTAGCAAATGTTTCTGAGCTTTAAAACTGAAGACAATACTGATCTGCAAGGAATTTAGTCACCATTCACATGCGTTCCAAATCCCTGCGATGAAAAGAATGCTAAATGCTCGCCGCTGCAGGGCAAATTCTCGAGACACGCTTTTCTGCAGGCTTGTCGTGTTTTTTGCCAGAGAAAAGCAATCTAAAGACTAATTTCACAAAACATTAAGTTATCCGATTATGATATAGCCTTGCTGTGAAACTACAGCAGTACCAGGAATTCACGATACATTATCAAGACCGTCATTGAACCTGAACATTTTTTACTTCGGGGGGGTCTCACCCGAGTCCAAGGACACCGCCAATCAGTCCACATATTCTGAGCTCTACTATCGCTAGAACATTTGAACCAGGTAATCTAGGGCTGGATAGTCAGTTAACGAGTAGTGACAGGTATGAAGTGGTGTAACTGATCAAAAAATGGTTATCCAGCCATTAATCAATGTATTTCTGTACCAGAGACAAAAGGATTATGGTGATTATGGTGGGGTGGGGGTGTCACACCTGATGTGTCATGTGATGGGTCCTAGCAAGCACATTCAGGGAGGGGAAACTCAAAAGCAAAGGCTCACAGCTATTCACCTGCCAGCTGAACCTTGAAAAGACAGGATAACCCCCGAATTGCGTGGGACCAATTGTGCATAATGTCGTCCTTTTTTTTTTTGTTTTTTTTTACAGGAAACGCAGCCCCTGCCGGCAATGTTTTATCAATGGTAAAAAAAAAGAAAAGAAAAAAACCTATGTGTCTCAAAGACTTACTTCCAGTAGGAAAGGGTCTTGTCACAGGGGAGTCTGGGTGTGGCTCAGACAAAGGTGCCCCCCAGATCTCAGGTTCCTCTATAACTGCTTCAAGAGAGAGAACAGCACAACGGGGACATCAGTAAAGGCTGTGAAGACAGCGGGCCACCTGACAGACAACGGCCATTTAATTTCATGATAATAGCCCGGTGAGGATGCGATGTGCCCAGGAGACTGAGGAATCAATACTTTTATTTAAAGATACATTAGTTGGCAAAGACATCCAGACAGGTCATCAAGCCAAGTAGGGTTATCCTAATGCAAATTCCTGGTGCACTCCCTTTGACCTGCTGAAAAATAGCGATGAAATGAAATATATAAACAAAAATGCCTTTTTCGTGCAGATACACATAACTAGAGTGTCTCGGGTTACCGTCAGGTCCAGTGAATCACGGCAGACCGTGAGCCTTACCTGCTGCCTTCTCATCATCAAAGGCCGTCTCGAGAGGAGGCCCAAACAGGGCTGTCGTATCCTCTGGGATTTTCGGACTTCTAAAGCAGCAAGGATAAGATGGTGTAAGACCACACTTCCCAGACGCATCAGTCAAAAGCAATTTCCCACACAGTCAGATCGGGGGCAGCAGAGAGCATAGCAGCAAAGGAGATGCACTTCTGTTAGTGTCCAGTGTTATTTAAAATGGTATGTCTGTTTCAATAATTAGCCCAAAAAAAAGTATGCCCCCTTGTGGTCACATCTGGATCTTTATCTGCCCCTCTTCAGCTGTTCACAGATCAAGGCTTTAGCACAGAAATGGTCATTCGTATGAAACTGTTCTCACCACCTTCCCCAAAGGGAGGGGGGTTACTAACTCAGGGGGCTGGACTGCAGGAGGTGCAGGGGGAGCGGGAGCAGGTGTGGGAGCAGACCGCCGCGGCCTTGCGATCTCTTCACCTGAGAGGAGAGGAGTACAATCTGAGTGCGAGGAAGGGAGTGCGGATAAAACAGAAACAAATCGTGAAGCCGTTTCCACAGCCATCCTGCTATTCAGTAGCTAGCAGCGCTTAACTCATTAGCGTCTACGAATTATTAGCACACAAAGCATTAGCATACGCTGTTAAGTACTTACTGGAAAGATTTCTTTTGATCTGGCCCTGCAATTTAAAAACAAAAATTAAAACAAACAAATTTAACGTTGCTTTACAAAAAATGAAAACGATCGATACACATCTACATATTCATGTGGAGGGTATCGACCACTTAAAATGGTGTGCCGGAGCATTTCTAAGGACACGGCTGAAGAACGATACTCAAGATTGCGAGCAAGATCATCGAAACGAAAGAAAAACAACAGCAATGGCACCTCATCGCCTGCATGTCATTAACATTTAGTACCGTGTAGCTGTGATGCTAATCTGTGTGTGGCGCGACTGGGAACTTTATCCCCTGTGTTGTGCTGGATTAGTTTCTTACATAATGTTTGATGCTGCGAATACAAATCTCGACGCCAAAATGGAGACACCAAAGAAACGTAAAACTCATAAGCAGAAGAGAGATATACTGATTTATACCACAGCTTTGGTAAATACTATTTTCTTATTGGTCCAGAGATGTCACATGGGTGGTGATTATTTTCATGTAACCACACAGGTAGTTCCGGTAGCCTAATAACAGTTCTGTATTAATGCATTTTAATGTCTTTATCAAACACATTAATATAAATACCTGTGTGACTTAACTCCTAAATAACCAGTCATTATCATCAGCATAATTTTCCTTGGTTTTCAAAACGCAAGCATCTGGCTGTTGACGAATTTTATGGACTTGCTGCTTGCAGTAAGTAGCCTCACCAGATGTTGTATCTTTATAAGGACTATATTTTTAACAGCACTTTAAAAACACGTTAAGTACTAATTGAAATAATATTCTTCTGAAACATTAACTGTCATTTTATTATTTTTTTTTGTTTAATAGCTATGGTATAAGCCAGATAACCCACTTCGGGGTGTGGGGTTATACGAAAATAATAAACTCCAACTTGGTTGGTTGTTGCTTGATTACTTTCTTGTGACTGCACATCTCGTCATGGTTTCTCTCTTACGTATTTGCGGTCACCCCGTTTACAGGGATTTCATTTTGGGGGCGTAATGCTGTCTTCATTTCTCACTGTGATTTTAACCAGTCGTGTGGCACAGGGCCGCTTACGTTTCACCGACCCGTGATCACAGTCATCTGTGGCGAACACAACTCACCGGGCTACGTCTCTGTGATCAGCAAAAAGGGAGAGAGAAGAGACACCTGGTCAGAGAGTGACAAATCAGTCAAAAAAAAACACACTGACAATATCTATCAAAGCATGAGAAGGCCTATCTGGGCACTGGGAGCAAGACATGCTCTCCTCAGTGCGTCTCCCCTGTACTTCATGCTGTGAGGGGATGGAGAAATGTAAGGAAAACATACATGAGCTCGATGCAATAGAAGAACAAATCACTGCATGCGTTCATATAATGGTGTCTCTTTTCATCCAATGGGGTGCAGCCTTCTTTGGAAAACTGACTTAATGCATTTAAGGAACACGGGAATGAGTGATGAGGCGGCCGAGGGTGACGCAGAGAAAGATCAAGCCAGTCACGACAGGGACAAGGCTTCGCTCCGTGCAGCGAGGGGGACGCGGCACAGTCATCGGCACGAGAAGTGCACTCTTGAGAATATGAAGAGAAAAAAAAATAAAAGAGTGAAAGTGGGCAGGCTTACTGGGCTTCTCGTCTGCAGAGCACGTCAGCATTGCGAGAGAGAGAGAGAGAGAGAGAGAGAGGCCGAGAACAAACACAGCGTTAGCTTGACTGAACGGGTGGTCGGTTATGTACTAACGAGGAAATGATGATGAACTGGGAACGTGCTCGCTCATGTTGGAATTCGATAGGGGGGCAGGGGAGATAAAGTAGTGGACTGAATGGTAGATCAGGCAACTAGATGCTTATGCAGTGGTGCACTAGACAAACTTCACTGCTGCCCCCCCCCCCCCTCCCAAGCCAAGACTGGGGAGGATGCTACCCTGGGCACTTGCCCATATTGGCCATGCCTAGATCTGCCACTGTGTTTATGGATTACGAAATCAAGTTAATTTCTAGTACCACTGCATTCACAAACCTGGCTGTGCACTACTTAGCTTGCGGACACTCAGACCAATATGTAACTGTAACTATAATGAGCTAACATGGTTCCCGACAAGAATAAATGCATCTAAAGGAATTAAGTTTCCCCAACATGTTGACTTAAATGCCAGTGGAAAACATTCCATGGAACTTCACTGAGAAGCAGGGCATGAATTGCTGGAAGGTTCTTAAGGCGAATCTTACGACTGCATAGCCGCTTCTGAGAAATGCACAAGTATGCCCTTCTGAGAAACGGAAAAGTTAAAGATAGCATCAGTAGAGCGACAAAAAACTCACCCGTTACCTACAAGATCCCACTGCTGCCGACTTGGCCCTCCCTGCGCCTCCAGGTGTGTCATAACACTCTCTTCCTGTGCTGAGATCAGTTTGAGTCTTACTAGGGTCTCTTCATCTTATTTGTTGACCCAACATATCATCTGCAACTTGCTCAGTTTTGTCAAACTATTATCCAAACTTCTTCCAAATGCTTACCCATCACAGGCCTCAAGCTCACATATTCAAATGCTAAGGGAAATTTAGCAACACCAATTAGCCTAAGGCTAGAGGCTAGATCCCTGCTAGATCTGTACTGTTTTTATTATTACTACTATCACTGTTGTTATGGTGCTTTGTTGATGTTTTTTTCTGACCATATTGACAGGACCTTCAGATTGAACTATATCCATCTACTTGGTCACAATGCTACCTTACACTGCCTATCACTACTCCCCATATCTAGTTTAACCGCAGCGGTCAGCTGTCACCCTGCAACTAGGTCATCAGGTGGCACTGTGGTCGAGGAAGTTGAATTCAAGTTCAAATCAGGTTATATAATTAAGCTATAACCACAAGTCTTGAAATCGTCTACTGGGCGACTCTATAACGTGACACAACGTGACACTGCATCCAGAGGAGCAGCCCCCGCAGTCCCAGTCCAGAGGAGCTGCCCCCCCAGTCCCAGTCAAGAGGAGCTGCCCCCCCCCACCCCCGCAGTCCCAGTCCAGAGGAGCTTCCCCACAAAGCTGCCCAGGTTTTCATTTCCATCTCTTTTGCGTCAACCAAAGAAATTAGGCGAATGGATCGGCTCAGCGCGCAGCGGGGGAGGGGTCAGACCAACCGTTGTTTTAGTTCCGAGCTCCATCAATGGTCAGTCCCCTCTTTCAACCTTCCTTTAGTCACCCAAGGAGCACTGCACAGTCAGTAGGTCTCCATGGATACCTTTTTGAAGGATGGGTTGCTACAAAGCCAGCTAATGCATAACTGATTCACACACAATCCCTGCATAACACCGGAGTAGTATCAGCTTTTTGTTTTTCGTATTTTGAAGATGTTAACTGACTCAGGAAAAATAAATTCAAACTCTGGCTCTCATTGTCAGTCTTGACTATGTTATTAAAACTGATTGGTTTTGATTGGTGTACAACCAGAGTCAGACGGACATGAAACAAAAGATAGAACCTAATAAGTCATAAACTAATTACTTCTTGGCAACTGAGGGACTTTCTCTAGCCAAACTCTCAACCTGTGCACACAGTCCTTGTCCATATTAAAATCTCTGAATAACATTACAGCATTTTGAAATCCATCATTCCCTGCATTCTGTCTGTTCTTAGTTTTTTGTTTTGTTGAAAAAGGCCAAACAAGTGGACATTTAAGTGTATTTCTGGCGGATGAATGAGAACTGTTAAAGTGGTCCACGGTTGCTGGGGAGGGAGAGTTTTGCGGGTGGGGGGGGGGAGGGGGCAGGCGGTTGGAGGTACATTGTAACTGTGTAAGTAGGTCAGACGATAAACCGCTGTACTGCAGTGTGTGCTGACACACAGCCAGACACACAGGGCATAAGCAACATCACGCGTCCGAATGCATGTCCTTCTGGGGAGGTGGGATTATGGGTATGAGCCAGATTTATACACAGCATAGTGCTAATGTCTTAGGCAGTCACAGGAAATGACGTTCAACTGATCTTCATATTGCTGTAAGACAATCTGCCAAGATGCATCAGCTTAGCCACCTCAAAACCTCTCCTAAAATCCGGTGTTTACAGCAACGACGCGATATATGACTCGACCAAAACCCCACCACGTTTGGCTAATCGATACCTCATTGACTTATTTAATTAACTGAGTTAATTAATCAAGTGAGCTGGTTGTGAGGTGAGGTTCAGGAAGTGCTGTTCATCTAGTAATCCAGCCAGGTATCAGTAACATTCAGGAGAACAGAGGAAATTGATATACATACATACAAGTATTCTATATGTGCGGGAATAAAGATCTGTGTGACGTGAACACGAGCCAAATCATATGTATATATCTACTTATGTCCTATTATTCTCAGAAAAATACTTCTTTGAGGCGTGATTCCAGTTTAAACATGGGGGAAATATCAGAGGAATTAAATCAATATACGATCGGGAACTCTAGAGCAGGTGGGGAGTCCCGGTTAAGTGACTGGACTGGGATGGATAATTTCCCAGGGGGGGGGCGACGTATTGTTTATTCAAGGCTCCAGCACTAAATCTGTTTTTACATCTTCGCCGATATTTTCCACACGTCCCCCTGATATTCCCCATTGCTTTAGCTTCACAGTCGTCCACATCAGTGCCTGCGATGAGCTTCACTGTAAAGACCAACACCTGTCAGGCATCAGATGAGGGCAGTTCGTATACGCTTCACCACTCCCCCCCCCCGCGGAGCTGTAAGTCATCCCACAGACCACCAGCTTCAAAGTTATAGACACATAGAGCTGTGGGCTAAAGTTAAACTCCTGTATATTATTTAATACTGTATATTAAAATTACCCACTAAGCAAATAAAGTACACTGGCAGAAAAAAAATATTGACGCGAAAGCAAAAAAAAAAAAAACTAAACTAAATGGCATACTAAAACACATCATGCACGCTTAATATCAGATGACAGCCATCAGCCGCACTCCAGTCTTTGGCCATCATCCCCCCCCCCCCCTCGGGTGCTCAGCCTTGCCTTGAAAAGAAATACCTCCTGTCTAGGACTTGATTTGAGATTTAATGGTTTGTTAGTTACAACAGAGAGCTTGGCAGTGGCAAAGAAGACTCTCGCTGGGATACTTAGAAGGTTCTAAAGGACTCAGAACTGGGAGATCCTGTGCGCAGAGACTGGGAGAAGGAGTTTATGAAAGCAAGCCTGGTCCCGATAGACCGAGAAGTAAGGACAGCAGTTAAGGCACAAGATATGGAAGGGCTGAGGATTACGGAAGGGGGATTTCTGTCGGTCACCACTTCTTAGTGAGCCGTATTATTGTTTGAAGGGCTTCTTTCAACAAAAGCAACTTCCATGAATATAAACATTAATTCTAGATAAGACTAATTTTATATATTTGCTGTGGGGGAGGGGGTCCCCAGCAGCCACATTTCAGGAGCAGCTGTCATCATTTAGAACGATTTGTTCCAGCAGCCAAATCTGCATACATTAGCATGTTCTGTTTCGATTTGTCCACTAAATAACCAGGACCCCCTGGCCCTTGCCTGATTGGCCGCGATTCCTTCCCCTCCCATCAGTTCATGCATCAGAGGTAGCCCCACCCATTCCACATCCGCCTCTGAAAAGGGAAACCGTCCAATTAACCTCATCGCTGCTGCCTAGTCCACACGTCACGTGGTTCCATTACATGTCTCAAGATATGCCCCCCCCCCCGCTCCTAAGGAGCTTTATGAGTCAAGGCCAGAATTCATTCTCAGCAGCGACAGTCCAGGATAAAAAAGATCCACCAGGCTGATGCAAAAGCACTCCTTTAAAAGCGACAGTGACATTGGAAAAGACGCCCGCTCTCTCTCGAATGCGGGACCCAAAGCCAGCCGTTGGCTGGTAATACGCTCCCAGATCAGCAGGGATGTGCAGAGCTTCCATTTTGTGCCATTTTTATGGAAAATTTAGAGCTGAAACTCTGCAATAGGAAACACTGCACTGGCGTCCTCTGATATTCAGTCATTTTAGACTTTCAGATAAATGAGGTGACTTATGCTGATACTAGAGACCTTTGCAAAAATCATTTTCTGGAAAACTCCTCTTGTTTGGACCACTCCAGGCTTCAGCTGGTGCATATTTTCCAGGGTCAAATATTTTGCCAATTCCAATCACTATGTAGCCCCAACACCCAAAACACACGAACCATTACACGATACTTAGACGGCTGAGTCATACCGCATTTAAAAACCAAAACAACAAAAGACAAGAAGCAAGATGGCTGAAGACCAAAGAGGAGATGGAGATGGATGAAAACTCACCAGCGGAGAAGGTGACAGGGCAATGTTTCCAATGGAGGCCTTCAACACGTCCATGGAGGGAACGGAGCAGTTGGCGTTGCCCTCAGGTAACGGCTTGATCTTGATCTTGAACTTTTTACGATGGTCCTCCTCTTCCTCGGACTCACTAGACGAGTAAAAGTGCTTGACTTTGGGAGTAGGTGAGTCTTGGTTAAAGAAAACACAATCAAAGTATGCAGGCCTTCTGTCAGCTTACAGTACATCTGGGGGTGGGGGGCGGGGCTCACGTTCGTCTTCCTCCCCTAACCTGAGCGGCTGACCTGGCATTACATAATCAGAAGCACCTTCAATATGTGCAAAGTGAAAACATGCTCAGATACCTCACATTGATTACGACACCATCTACAAACTTTGTCTTTAGCCCTCACTCTTCATCCATAATCCATCTTTCAAAGCTTATCTAGTAACATGTACCCCAGTCAACATATGGCAATAAAGTACCATTCTTTCTGGTAAATCCTTGGACCTTTAAGTATTTTTTTCAGGCTCCAGAACAGAGGCTGCTGAATCCCAGAGTTTCCTCCTAACGTTACAGCTGACTGGATATAACTTATTTGTTCCGGAACAGAAAAACAGGACTCCAACTGCTGTGATCTCGCATATAACACGTCTGTCACCCCTCGCAGGCCCAGTCTTCCTGAATCAAAAGTTAAAAACAGATTTACAAATAATGTAGGCAAAATGAAACTATGAAATACTCTTCCAGAACAAGCATGAAAATCTGCAGTTTGAGATCAGGTGGGTCATTGTCATAATAATGACTCTTAACTACATTATTGAAGTAAAGCGTTGGATAGCAAAAAACGTTTTCTGTTGTCACACACCTATCTCGAGCCTTAGGTTAATTACAGCTGGAAACTGTACAGTTGGAGCTTTATTTGCATGGAGATGCACAGTTCTAAAGAGAGCTTCCAAAGATCACGGTGAAAATCAATGTTCTCAGACACTTGAAGGATATCTCCATCTTCCTCTTCTGGCCTAATGCTATAGCCTTCATCATCCACCTCCGGAGAGTTCTGAAATAGCGAAAAGTGCATTTTTGGGGGAGTTTCCCAACATCAGCATCATAATCAATAATGACTAGTTTAGCAAAGAGAGTTTGTTTCAGCTCTTACATATCGTTCCCAGTCGATATCCCCATGGAACCCGTTTGGGGCACCGTTGGCTCTTTTCTGTGACTGCGAAAGAAATCTATATGAACATCATTAAAATTAACTGGAAAACATTTACTTGTTAGCATGTAAACCATTCATAGAGGCCACTGATGTTTTCCATCCCTATTGTTGCCCATTTTCCATTCCTCTAATTCCACGCAATACAAACACTCCTGCTGACTCACAAAACAGACGTGCTCATTGACATGCCCATCAACTGATCTTGTGACACTTACACCCCCATCTTTGTCCGGTGACCCCCTGAAAGACACAGAGGAAGAATGTTGAAGGGCAGCTCTCGGGGGGGGAGGAAAAAACACAAAGGTGTCAGCAATTAAGAGCTTTTTTTAAAATGCAAGCACTAATCACAGCTAATCGTCAGAAGAGCTCCGACAGACACCTGTATCTGCAGGCCACTGCATGGCAGACACTGACGCAGGCCCGTTACTGTGGCAACCAGTTAGCGCCCACCTTCGGTGAGCAGACGGATCTTTATTACGTGAAGCACAGAGCGGAAACGCCCGTCGACTTTGACAGATTTCATGCGGAAATTCAACCAAATCGATGTCATCTGAAGTCTGAAGAGGTGCAATAATGATAAAGCCAGATCTACACAAATAAACCATAAGAAGAGTATTGCGATGCTGTAAGAAATTTACTTTTACTTTATTGACTTCACTGATCTTCTGCCTCCACTCCACGCATTATTTTTCATGCCTTAGCAGTGGGCCACACCCCAAAACTTACGTGGAGTCAGTGTCCCTCTCTTTCTTCCGTATCCCGAAGGCCTTCCTGGTTCTCTTTTTCAGTCCTGAGGGCGAAAGAACGCAGAAGTTTATCATGATGAACAAAGACAGACTGGGAAGGTCAACAGAGGCACCAACAGGTACAAAGACCGGGGTCAACCTTTGTCAAATGCCAGGAGAGAACGCCTGTGAATTAAAGATGCAATACCTGTAATATTTCATGCATTGTTCAGTTGCGGACAGAGAAGTAAATATTTATTTTTTATATATGCGATACTGCTACCCACTAAGTTACCATGTCAGGTGAACAAAACATGTCTTTTAATCATGTTCTTACCACCGGTTCAAACCATGAAAGGCAATAATGTGACACAGTGGAACTGTTATCTACGTCCACTTACAGAGGAAATTCATTTGAATCAGATTAATTTGATTTAATTAAAATAGACTTCTGGCGATGAGTCATCTCCCCAGTTTCATTCACTCCCCCCCCCCCCCCAAATTACCCCAGATACCCCATATACATCATGGTTCCTGTTGCTGTTATAGGTCTCACACTCTACAGTTACACATCGGGGTGATTCAACACCAGTCCATTCTTGCATCTTCACCCTCTATGAACGGGGCTTAAGTGCATCACCAGCAGAAGGTCAGGAGATCTCTGCATTAACGGTTCCCTGTCACCCAGATCAGGGTAAATGATTAGAAGATGAAAGGATGGCGTGATGGATGGACGGCTGATCATGTAAGAAGGGAATGGAAATTGTGCAGTGCAAAGCAACAGGAATTCATCTGGGACCTTGAAACACTCAACGCTGAAACACAGAGTGTAAAAAAAAAGAAGAAACGTCATGTGACTCAGGATGACGGTATTCTGTGGAGAGCAATAGGAAGCAGGGCCGAGGGCGACAGTGGAGGCACAACCCCGCCCAACCCCATGACGGTGCACTGATGCGCGACACAGAGACTTCCCATAATCCCCCTGATCCAGTGTGCCAGTCTGAGAGTCAGTGCGCGCAGAAAAAGAGCGAAACAGGAGCAGAGACGGTGGGAAGCTTCAGACGACTGAAATTACCGTCGCACGCGTGACGTTCAATGGCTTTCAAAGGCTCTGGATTTCAGTAACTGACATATTACACTGCTTTGGACAAAATACAACCGATTTCTCAATTATTAATAATAATAATGACAATAATAATACTAATTGCAGAATTTGTTATTAATAACAAAATAATAATTTCAACTTGATTCCAAAATGTAAAATGCTGCAGGGCTCTCTAAAATACCTCAAAAATGTTATCCGTTTTCCAAAACAACATATACAGCTGATTTTGTTTTCACACTTTACTTTGCCCGTATGTTTCAGTAAGGGACTTGGCTTAAGTGCGTAACATTAAAGCACCATGTACATGACCCCCTGCACGAAGTTAACTGGCAAAAAGCAAAGCACGATATATGGCAAAGGACTTGCAGGTTGCAAGGATAAAAGGGTATTTTCACTGTTTATTATGCGGGATATTTCAGAAACAAATACTTTTGTTGGCTTGGAGCGTTTCTCACTCCTGTAGTAATAATAAAAGTCCATCCATCCATCCATTTTCCAAACCACTTATCCTACTGGGTCGCGGGGGGTCCGGAGCCTATCCCGGAAGCAATG
>JAODJX010000047.1:8215158-8232512 GCA_026776945.1 Isichthys henryi
TGGGCCTCCCTGCTGAGACTGCTGCCCCCGCGACCCGACCTCGGATTAAGCGGGAGATGATGGATGGATGGATGGAGGTCATAAAGGTTCCTGTAGGTGTAATGACCACGTATCCAGTACTTTAGTCCATGTAGTGTTTATGTCTCCAACAAATTTATGTTGGCTATAGGGTTCGTCAACCCGTCCGTACACGAAACAAACGAGTCTGAGGCAAAATATTTTGATAGAGGAAAATATTTCTAAAAACGTTTTTAAATACCAAGTCCGTGGCAAAAAAAAATTGCATCAATGTCTGTCAGAATTTGCCATGTAGTTCACGAAAAATCCTTCTTATATTTCTACGTTGGTAGCATTTAATCTCAAATATGAACAGATAACGACCAAAATGGTTGTAGATTACGTAAACGTTTTACTTCTTTTACCTTTTCCGTCTTTTATTGTTATTATTATATCAGGAAACAACATGCCTTATGAAACTTTAAACTTTAATAATCATACCAAAATGTGCCATGTCGTTTTTACATTTATAATTTGCACCGAATCGTAGGTATACGGCCACAAAAGCGTAAAAAAGTTCAAATCCAGCATCGCAAACCTTTCGATTTACGACATCCACGCCTTTCTCCACAATATCCTTGAATTTCATTCCTAATTCGCAGAGTTTTAACTTTTATTATTATAAACAATGTTTTGTTCACGATGGTGAGATAAATAATATATACATTTACGATGAGGAACAAACTGGGCGCGTGTAATAGCGCTTCTTAATAATATTTCTTATAATAATATCATAATATCCGCTAGAGGACGCAGGTGAGTTACTGTGAAATTTCGCTGCATGCAGCAAAACGTGCGTTTTTAAATGGCAAAACAGAATACAAGGAAGACGAAACAGTAACGGTAGGTTTGATGTGGAAAAAGTTACCAAGAAGGATTTTGTATACAGGGATTCTCAGTCTTATATCTTTGGGTAAGGTGCCTGAAATAAATAATTTTTATAAATGCCCCTATTTTTAAATGCGTAAAATAAAAATGAAAAATGTTCGGGAAAGCTATATAATGTACCGACCCATCCATCTTATGATCATTTATCTTCCCCTGGCTCATGGGGAAAGCGCGCTATAGTTTCTATTAATTTTCTAAACGCTTAAACTGATCGGTCACTGGGGGGAATCTATAAAATGATTATTGTAAATGTTTTTTTTATGTTATAAAAGCAGAAGTTTATTGTGAAATTAAGGTTTAGGGCAACACGAATGGGAGGAGGCCTGCGTTTTGATACTCTTAGGTGCAACTTTGGATGCAAGTTGCAGCCCCTAACCATTACCCCATTCATTCATTCATTCATTCATTCATTCATTAGATCAGCCCATGCTAATAGACATATACCGTCGTGCTTGTACGAACGTTTGCAGTTGAATATGAAAATGATTAAGTATTACTACAGCAGCCAAATGGACCCTCAAATGTAGACGTATAACTCGCTGAAACACACCCATCGTGACCCAGTTAATCCTACCCAGAGATCGTTATTGTCAGCCTCCCCCCACCCCGACGTCGCCGGGACCGTCGCTAATGAGGCTAATTTTAGCCTCGCGCCGAGGAACATAGTTCTTTCACGCTGGCGCTAACCGCCGCGAGCGCCTGACATCACTCAGGCTGCGGCTCCTCGTGGTGAAATGCACAGGCTGGGGATGCAGGGGGGGGGGAGGGGAGGCGGACGTGGTGAGGTAAGCTGGCACGGTCAGGCCCGGTCAGAGGGAGGCGCCGTTCACTGTAAAAAGCCCCTGAATGGGCTGGATGTGTAAACACGCCCTTAGACGGCCATCGGGCCATGAAGAGGAGCTCCAAACTGCACGTAGGCCCAGTGCTGCCAGTGGTGGCTTATCGTTTCCATCGCAGGGGAGGAATTTTGTTTTCTTTCAGGCCGAGTCAGTCACAACAAAACAGCACAATCGGCACCCCTCATCAGACCCGAGGGAGCTGGCGCTCGTTAGCAGGCAACGTGCGGAGTGCCCCGCGGTCCCCTCGCTGGCGTACGTGCACAAGCCGGGCCGGAAAGGCGCAGAAAAAAAGGCCAGCGGTCTGGTGGAAGAGGGCCTCCTCGTTAAAATTAGCCCGTTGACAGACAATGAGGTGAGGACCGAAGTCCACTCTGTGGCCGAAACGCGAACTAATGGCCCCTTATCTCATACTGGACTTCCCACATTCAGGAGTACAGCATGTGAATTCCCGGGGTCGTCCATCTTCGCGGAGCTCGTTCGGCATGGCTTCTCTTCGCATACAGGGCCACCGCCCCCACCCAAATGGAAAGAGGTCCCTGTCGTCGACGGAAATAACTCCCAGGCCTGAATGTTGTTTACAGATGCCTCGCTCTGACGCATCTCAGTAGCAACCTCATTCCCACATTCTCACGATGAAAATATTTATTCATGTAAAAAAAAAAAAAACAGTATCACCTCTTCAACATTTTCACCATCTGACGTGCATTCATTTATGGTAAAGATCAAGAGTGCTTTGGTCCACCTTAAGCCTGCAAGATATAATGTTCAGAAATGCCAGTGGAAATATTACTGGACCTAGCAGTATATATTTCTTTCTACATATATGAAGACTCACATAGCTCCTTATGGTGAAGAGTGCACTTTTTTAAATTTTATGTTTTGGATGCTGGGTAGTATTTCGGAGCTTTTCTCGGCACTGAGCAGGTACAAATATAGGACACGCCCACGTGATCCACTGACACATCGATGCCAGGTAAACCGGAATGTTCTAATGCCCCCAAGGCATCTTCCCACATATGACAAGGATGACGGCTTGGTGGGGGGGATTAGGATTAAGGGCTGTTAATAAAACCGCACCTCCGCTGTGTCACTATGCCAGTTCTCTCTGTGCAATAAATTTAAAGTGCATCTCTCTCCAGTCATTTATTGCCGCCTCGCACTCATTTCGAAACCGGAGGAATCATTATTGTTTGCTTCCACTCACCAGAAATCCCCGCTTCTCCCACACACACGAAGGAGATGAACCCACCCCACCAGCAAGATCGTTTTTATCACCCCTGGTGGAAAAGAAAATACAAGTGCTCCTTAAGAAAGACAGGAGGATTAAATGGGGGAGCCAGCCGTCGGCTAAAGACGACACGTCTTCCTACAGAATCGGTCCCATAGGGCCGTGAGGTTGGGGGGTCCGTTCATAATTTCATCAGGTAGTGAAAGCATGCCCATGAGCCCCTCCCCCACATAGCAAAGCGCCCCCTGCCCTCAACCTCCAGAGAATGTGAACCCAGTACCATGACGATTCCAGGCCACGGTGATCTGACTGATCCGTGAAAATAAATTCCTACGTAAATAACTGAAAAAAATGGAATCTCTTCAACAGTGTCGCCAACCGTTTTGAGGTTACATAATTTAATCAGAATTTTGCTGGAGTTGGGAACCAGATTTTTAACTTTCCTTGGGGAGGATGGTTCTAAATCTTATTATTTGTTACGGTGAAGAAAATTCAGAGGATATAGGGAGATGTTTAGCCACTCACATCGAGAAAAGGGGCAGGTAGCATAGGTATTTCGGCAAAGAAACCGTATCAGTAACGCTCTCTAGGGGTCAGCGAGTAAGTCTGAGTCACCCGACTCTTCTCTCCTCAAAGGATGGCTGTTTCCTGCCAGAGGTATGGTGCCAACTGGTTTCTAACGTCACCAGTTAAAGGTCATGCTGGTACATGCTGGGCGGACTGCAGCATCCTGTCAAATGGCACACACTTTGTTTAAGCAGAAAGCTTCGCTGAGAAATCACACGTTTCATCGTCACCTGCACATTTGCTTTTGTAAACCATGACTTTTGCCTTGGCCACGTTTTAGAACTCGGTCGTATCAGCTGTCCTCTTTGGCCTGGCCGGGGGATATCTGAACTTTACGCCGATGCCCGCTAGAGTTTCATATCCGGCAGAGGAAGGGCATTGCTCGCCTCTGCGATAGCAGGAAGAACCCAAATGTCCATAATCTGCTTTACCAGAAAATTCTATGTCCAGTTTTGTGCACTGTCTGTTTTTGAAAAACAACAGATATAACCTTTTGTTTTAAATAAACAATACAATTTTATCAATGAAGATTTATTAGCTCACATTAAATTATTTGTAGGTATTTCATTGTGATTGTTCATCGCTGCATTCTAACGACGCATCAAAAGTTACCTGGGTGTCCCCCCCCCCCCAAATTCCATAGTCTTTGCTAGAAGATTCACACCTAAGGTGCTTCACACAAGTCCCTCCCTCCCAACAAAAGGTTTTTTAGGCATGTTTTATGTGTCACATCTCAACATTGCAAAAAAGTGAGTCTGCTTAAAGGGGAAGTACACATTTTTAGCAAATCCCACCTGACTTCAGGCAGTAATGATGAGGCCGGGGAGACGCATGACGAACTCTCGGCGCGGACGTGAGGCAGGCAGAGTTCGTGTGCAGCTCGTCGAGAATGGGCCTCCTCCGTGGGACACCAGCCAAGTCCCACCCGGGAGGGGTCGAGATCGGCCTCCGAGATGAAACCCCGTAAGAATCAGATAAAGCTGTGGAAAATAAGCCAGTCAGTGTTTGATGATTTTCTGCGGCCATAACACCATGCCCCCTCCCCCCCCCCAACACTCTGTCAGAAACCTGAGCGGGCGCTGACAAGCTCCTTGATTGAGGGCAACAATGTCAGCCGGAAATGGCGGCAGACGCAAACAAATGGGGGGCACGACAGGTTATGCGGTGAACTGGCGACTCGATCCCAACCCTTCCTTAAGAAGGCGGGAGCTGGGGGGGTGGTCTGTCTGGAAAAGGCAGGGGCCCCTCGTTTCGAAGCTCAAAACTGACAACGGGGCGAGGCCACTTTCCTTTGAACGTCTCATTCGGGACCAGGCACGGCGGATCCGTTAAGAGCTATCCGTTATGTTTTTTCCAAAAGTCATAGTCTGCAGTAAAATCACAGGAATGGGAGAATATGGTAATATGTGTTTCTCAGCACCCTCTGTCAAGCCCGGCCTAAATGCGGGTTAGTTAGAATCTGGTTGGAGCATGTGGGCTTTCCCACTCTCATCATACAGCCCACTTTGGCATGGTAGAGACTCCCATCGGCGCATCTGCAGACCACATCCACCTTCGCACGCGAAAAAAAATCTGAAATGAAATAAAATGACATGCTGGGGGGGTCACGGTCCCCTATGAGGAGGCTTCCTCTCCCAGTCGTCTCGAGGGTGAGTCATACGGCGGCCTGCCAACACGGCAGGCCTGCCGGCGCTGTCCTCTCCGCCTGAGGCTCTGGAGGAATCCCATCCCTTACCACTGTGACCAGTGCGCCCCCACCATCCCCACCAGGCCTACGCCATCGCCACCACTACCCCCGGGGGGGGGGGGGCAGGCCGTTATTTGGTCTCCAGGACCCTCTGCTAGCGACTGTGAACACTTACTTGCGAGAATTATAACGACAAGCCCAGTGAGGTTAATAATGGTTGGAAATTGTATGTTTGGCAAAAATAAAGACTCGAACAAATTGTGGAAATTTCCAGTGGTGGCACCCAGTATAGAGAATGACACTAACAAAAATGCAATTACCAGACAATACGGATCATTGTGTGCCGAATTATTTCATACAATTTATTCATAGAAGACTTGCACCAATAAGTGAGCTAACACATACGGCAATCCCCTAAAATAAAAAACCTGTATTAGCAGATACATCCCTTGAGACGCATTCAAGTGAGATCTACAGCCTTTGCACGGTTGTCATGGCAACCACCATTCTCCAGTTCCTCGACTGAATGCAAAGTATGTGGCCACCGCTCAAATTTGGTCGTGCCGCTCATCCTCACAGTTGGTTTTTATCATCTACATGTATAATTTGGTCGATGTGATTGCTGGTATATATTTAATAGACGTCTCACTTGCAGAGAATGTCAGATGGACCACTAGGGTATCGTTACGATGACTCCCTCCACCTGAAAGAGGAAAGTTATGACCGGTTAAAAGTAACAGTGGTCAGAAGTGCTTGCTTAAATTAATCAGCCTAGTCTCTATGGGCAAAAAGGAAAGAAAAAGAAAAGAAAACCCGCGTGACGCGATGGCATCAACTAGACTGCACAAAATTAGACTTTGCAAAGCCACATATGATAGCAAAGTTGGGAGCCTTTTATGATGCCTGAAACTTTAAGGATCACAGGTTCCTGTGAGAAAATGGGGACAGTAATACATCAGCTAAACATTTTTAACCACAGTCTCAAAAACAATGCTGTATGTAGGAAGGATGCCGGCAGTAGAGCACTACACTTCTGAGTGACTGACTGGAAGAAACCGCTAAATATTTTATTCCAGGAGTCAGATGTTTTGCCCCATTATTTCTAGGCTGTAGAATCATATCAGTGTCTTCTGTGATCTACATCAGTGTTTCCCAATCCGATCCTTGTGGGCCCACAGATGGTCTAGCTGAGAGGGAGCAAAAACATGGGCCGACTGTGGGGACTCGAGGACCGGATTGGGAAACGGTGCCCTACATCATATGCAGGTCATCCTAGCTACCTGTATGCTCACCCAATAAACTACTGACTAATAACTTGGGTTATGAAAATCACACCAATAAGTATAATGACCATAATGTCAAATACACAGTTATCTATTATAACTTAATATTTTTAAACAGATAAAAGAATCCAACTTCTGAAGTAGATGGAGTTACAGTGCTGCTTCGATGACATGTGAATCCAGCTGATTATCATCTAGCTAAAATGCAGCTGGAGTATTGCAGTGACTGAAATGCTTAAGGTCAACAACTAAACTCACAGATTTTAAGACAAAGTCTAAATAACAGATTAAACAAATACACTTACCAGTCTTTCGCAGGTATTCATACGTCAGATCGAATATTCTTTGATCTTTCTCCTGTGCCATAATACCCATTGTGATAGCTAATAATATTTGAGCATCACAAACATTCCGAATAATGCTGTAATAAGAACAGAGAGCTTGCTAATAGGTAAGCAGCCTCCTGCCTGCATCATAGAGTAAATGACTTCAGGTGCCCAAATTAAATGCAAATTGAACAGAATGAACAAATAAGCATTGATCCTATTAGTACCTCTTTACTTTCCTTCTTGGTTATTTTGACGTGATTGGTGATTTTCTGAAACAGTACATTGCATGCTGGGCTATCCACACATACCTAGATGCGGCTGATTTGTTGAGCCTGACACGTCCAGTCATCTTGTATCACGTATGCAGTATGGCATCAGCAAGGTCTAGAAACTGTGCTTGCATTATCTATGCTGAAGCACCCCATCCCATAATAAGGTGAGTAAAACCTGTTCTAGGATGTTATTGGTGAGATATTCGGGCGACTCGACGTGGACGGGATTAGTGCCGGGTCATTGGCTGCCCAGTCCACAGTTGACAGCTTTTATCATTGATACCAGTACCCATGCCAGTGGCTGCCCATACCCTAGGTTCCAGCACCAAACCTGTATTAGCACATGCTGTCAAATGTGCAGAGTGTGATTGACAACACGGAATGATCCCATCTACACTGGGTTCAGAAGCCGGTCGAGTGCCGGCACCAGCAAATGGCCCGGTCAGGGTCACTCAGAGCTAAACCAGCTACGGGGCTTTTCAGAGTCCAGGCATGGGGAAGAGAGAGAATCTGTCTAAACCCCAGTCCTCAGCTGAGTTCACACTGAAATGGTCCCCGTATTGGCGTTTCCCACTGTGTCCTCAGAGTCCGACCCGGCACAATGAACCTCCTTCAGCAGCCAGTGTTACCCACGTCACGATGCTGTAAAATAGCTTGAAGCTTAACAATGCGACGGGAAAAAAGCAACCACGTTCCAGCCAGCCTTTCTTAACAGCTATGCGTCCATTCGATGAAAAAAAAACCCAGCTTTTAAGGGAAACAGATAATATCAAACGGTGCTAGTTAATTGTCATTGCGACATGTTCCCTTCAGGCAAGGTTGGGGCTCTCGTTAGATGCAAGGTCCAGAAAATAGGGGACTGATTAGTTTCAGGGAGGAGAAAGGGGTTATTTTATGCGCAAAAGAGATCATGGTTGACTTTGAGCAAGATGTGTCATTATACCGGCCATGCGACGCGGAGCGATGTCTTTCCGCCATGTGGCAATGCAGGCAGTTTAAGCTCAGCGTTAAGCTCAGTGGTGGATACTGAATATTCAGCAGCATGCCTGATCCTGTTTACAGAAATGCTAAATCTGGGCTATTTTGGATCAGTCCACGTGACTCTTGGAAATGTTGCACTACCATGCATACTTTCACGTCTTACAATGCACTGATTGCTTATATGCTCTGTTGCACAGGTGAGTTTGGGATAAAAATCTGAAATGTCCTGATATTATCTCTTTTCTAGAGAAACGGCAGGTGGGGTTTCGCAGGGGCGGTGGCACTCGGACTTTCATTTCCTAAGATTTCCTCTTCCTCAGCAGATCCTCGAGCAAGGCACCTGGCTCTTCTCCACGGCGAGAGCCAGGCAACCGTAAGTGCAAACGGTCTCGAAGAAATGCGTCTGAGTTAAACATGGCCACCGTCAAGAAAGATTTTAACATATGGGCATATTTTATCTTGGAAGAATCGTTCTTAGCGGTTGAACCCACTGCCAAAGTAACACTATTTTGAGCAGAAGGGACTCTTTTTGGCCAGATTCTCGCCTCTGTGTGTGAACATACACCCAATCTTATCTGCTAATTAGCCAGCAGCAAAAATAGAACTGCTTGAAGTCACATGACCGGTTTATGGTTGCATTTGAAGAGAATCACGCTCTTTCTATGTGTTTTTTATAGAGTACACTCCTCATTCTGCAGAATAAAATTCTGGGAACATAATTTTTTATTGTGATTCATGGTTGTATTTTTTTTTTTATTTGCAAAGGACAAACAAATTCGATCAATGTGGGAACCTCAAAGGTCGTGTATATACATTTGTATAGACATAACATGGTGTTCAGAACGCTATATGCTCTCCACACACATAGGACGCTTGCCAGTCAAGTGGAGGCGCCCTGAACCAAATGTTTATGGTTTGCACATGGACATTCCGCGGATGGCTTTAATTTCACCCTCCCGCTGTGGCATTGACGTCAGTAACCCTGTCACCATAAGCCGCTGTGTTTTAACAACAGACTTTTCCGATCGCTTAGCAACTCACAGCTCCCCACCGGGATGGAAAAGAGCTGGCCCACATCGCCATGCACCCAGGGCTGAAATCTCCATCCCAGACCTGCCTGCCTAAGAGGGGGCGAAGTGTCCTTTTTCAACAGCCTCTCTTACACAACTTTTAGCCCCGGGAGAAACACGATGACCAAAGGTCTCAGGTTTTCATCGACCGTCGAAGCATTTGGAGGCAACGCGGCTCGGATGACATATACCGGGAATGGGCTCCAGGATAGGACGGTGGAAGGTGAACAGACAGCCTATCAGATTGGTCGCCAGAAGTACGGATTCAGCCAGCGAAGCGTTTGGATGCTATTTGGACCAAACGGAGCAGAAGCGAATAAAAATTCCAGTCCAGCTGTCCCCGCTTGGCTCTTCGTTTGCCAGCTATGTCTCTTGGCTTGTGTCCCATTCTTACTGGGAAACGGAAACCAGTGTTTTTATCCATACATGACCCATCCGCTCAAATGGGACTTCGAAGGGGTCCTGTTTATTTTTGGTCGGATTAGGCATGTCCCGTGGAGACACTACGGTGGCTTGCATGCCTGCTTTCGTCATCACACGTAATTTGGTAGTTTACATATCCCACCCTGCCCCCCATTTGGGCGTCACGATCCGATAGTATCAGTACCTGACTGACTGCACAGAATTTTCATAAGAAGTGATCTAAGGGGAGATCTCCGTTTCCTGTTTTCAGTCCAGTTGCACAAGCGAATAAACAAAAAACTAGGTGAAGGGTTGAAAGTTGCATTGAAAGATGGTCGAGCTGACAGTGCCCAGTTCTTTTGCGTGGTAACTCCATTTTTTTTTTCTTCAGGAAATCGCCTAAGATTTCAAGCTGAATAAAGCAAAATCCAAAACCCAGGACATAATTCAGGCCAAATTTGATCGATAAAAGATGATTAAAAGAAAACACGTCACATCGAACAGCGATATAGTCATGCTTCCTTTTAATAACTTTGTTGAAAAAGTATTTAAGATTGTGTAGAACACAATATACAATACTATACCATACATTGTGTGAAACATTTGGAAAAAACATTAAAATAACCACCTGGAACAATGCAGTGTTCAACAGACATACAAACCCATTGGCCATGCAGATAGTGCTACTCTGGAAAACCATTTGGATACTATTTGGACCCAAAGCTTAAACATAGGTTATGATGTTAAACAGACAACTTGATTTTTAAAACTGCTAACACATCTGGTCAGAAAATAGTTCACATTAGCACAAGAATTACGAGATCACAATTTGTGTGTCATATCAATTCACATTGGTGTTTATAGTAATTGAAACATGCCACCAATATTTTCATTTAATTTACATTTTTTTTCCCCCGTTATGGACTAAGCTGTGTATTGATGTTCGTCACGCTATAACGAGATAATGAACTTTGTTCGAGATGAACAGCGATCTGAATTCGTAACGCTTAGCTGTTTGTTTAGTTAGAAGTTAAGGCTTTACAATCATCCTATGGGCAGTTCCAATTGCACAGCATTTGTTTTCCCCTATTTCTTGCCAGTTTGTCAGCAGGGTTACACATCTTTTGCATCCTATGGGTTGAGTATGTCTCTTTTAGCTACTGTTCAGGGCACTCGAATGTTGTGCAATATTTAAAAAACAAAAGAAAACAAACAAAAAAAAAGAAAAATATATATAACTATTAAAAAGACTCTAACTAAGAGCCTTCCACATGTTAACGTCACCATCTTTTTAGGTGACGTTAGTGCATATAAATTAAAAATAAAATTTACAAGAAACATTGTTTTATTTACAAGGAAAAGTATTAAATACACTGTTATAAACAGCAAATGACCCAACATAGGCTCAGGTGCAAGGAGGAGAGACGGAGCGGCTGAAGTCACCGTCTCCAAACATGAAGAAACATGCACACTTTTCTCTCTCACACACACACACACGCACGCACACACACACACGGACAGAGACAATGTTCTGGGAGTCACGTTCCTTGAATGGTTCCATTTCAGCCTACCTCGATGCTCACCCATTTTAGAGCAGAAGACAACGCGGCTTTAAGTGTACGGTTTTCAGAAAAATTAAATTCTGCCAACCGCATCCTACATAAATTAAAGAAATCAACAAAAAGAACTGTTCTGCTTCAAGGAATATTCAGTCAAATCCAGTCCCTGGGGGGAGGGGGGGGGGGTTCAGCTTTTCCCAGGGAACAATCTTTGAGCATTCTTTTCCAAAAAAGAACCCATATTGGAAAATCTTGAAACACTATGCCGTGAGTAAGCAAAGATAATAGCATTTTTGGTTACGCTTTAGTTTTAATTGCACAGATACTACGAAAAATATTAAATCGCCCTAAAAGTAAATCAGAAAAAACTCATTTGCAATATCACATTGCAAGTTATGGGCAAACTGTGCGGCGTAGATATTTTGTTTTACAGTTGCATATTATATAATTAGATATTATTTCCTTAGGAGCCCAAAATATTTCCTTGCATTCAAAATCCACAGTTGCCAGAAGATAATTACTGCTTGGGCTGACTGACAACTGTCAAATGTGCAAAAATGCTGCAGACTGAAAGACGAAGAAGGAATTTAGAGGGGGTCTAAACTTCCTTTTTACTCAACTTTGGGGTAACGTCTGCACTGGCAAAATTGCCAACGTTTTGATATTTAATTCCCAGTTCATCTGGGTCTGAGCTGGTATAACCAGGGGGCAAAGTAAATGGAAAAGACTAAAGGGAAATAAAATTATGCGTTGAACAGTTGGAAAATAGAGACTAAATTATACCACATGTAGACCGTTAGAACTCTGCTCTTCTGCCTTGAAATCAAAATTTGTATATGAACACCCAGAAAATTATCAGACCCAGTAAAAAAAGAATAATAATAAAATTAAATAAAGAATTGTGCTCATGTTAAAACATGTCCATTTGCCCCCCTCGTTTCCATCTCCCATGACTGTTATACAAATGCGCCTGAAAGCTTCTGTGAGAATAAATGTTTCATTGAAAGTCCATCCAAAAGCCAGTGTGTATCAGCTTAGATATTGCCCGAAATCAGCAATAAGGAAGACTTGTATTCTCTGTTTATCCGAGAAACAAAATATTCTGCTCTTGGGCCTTCAGTTAAAAACATCCTTAAACATTGACTGTGTTCAATAAATTAAAAAAATCGTAAAAAGACAACCGTAAAAAAGGCACACATAGTCTTTAGACGAACGTGACAGAAAAGAGTAAACTGTGTGCGGTACAAATACTTGTATATCAGTAGTTCATAAGCTACCTCATCCCATTACAAAAAAGGGACACACGCTGCGAAAAATCTCTCAGTAGTGTCAGCAACACAATGCGAGTCCACTAAGGGTTCCTGAACGGTCTTAATCCTTCATTACTCCCACCTCAATGTCACATGGCATGGGCTGTCAACCAGTTCCAAGTGACTGCAGCAATTTCCCGAGAAATCCTTCATGATTCCACTGACGCCGCCCATTCCCAACCCCAGAAAACCGCTCCGGTCCAGCCAAAGTCAACACCCAGGCTTCTAAAACGCAGCACCGTGGGATTCTTCCTCACGGCTGAATCTGCCAACGTCGACGGTAGCGCCACGGTTGGGGCACGCGAGAGAGAGGCTACGTGTCGACTGGTGACGCGTCCTGTGTGATGATCTCGATGTGTGTGGGCTCTGGGGGGTCCTCCTCGGCCCCTGGGTCATCACAGTATACCGGGGAAGAACGTGTCCCGCTTGGGCTATCCTCCCCCTGACTCTGCTCATCCCGCTCCGTGCCCTCTGAGTCTTCCTCCTCCAGTGTCAGCTCGAACTGGAACTTGTCCCCGTTGCCAGCGCCTTTGTCTTGCTCGTAAAATGGTGGCGATGGACTCTGAGGGATCATGCTTTGGTACCAGTTCCTGTTGTCTTCCAACGTGTCCAAGATATCCTGTGCATCTGGGTGTACCAGATCTGCCCAGGTCTCCCAGAGAGGGTGCACAATGTAGTCGATGAAGCCCACCTGTGAGAAAGGTCCAACCGAATCACACAATAGTAGATGACTCCAAACTATCAAGCCAAGAAGGCCATTCCTCCAAGGATTTAGTCATGAACTAAGCGAAATTCTGGCAATGCCAGTAACACTCACCTGGGATTTCTCCACAGATGCTGTGTGTTTGTCGCACATGGGGCTGATCTCCATGCCCCGTTCCCGCTCCTTGTCCCCCTGATGGAAGAACTCGTCCATGATTCGATCCGTCCACTGTCGATACAGTTCCAGGGACTTGGTGGGATTGCTCAAGTCCGCGCAGTGAACCATGTTGCGGAGGACCTGTTTGCCATCCAGACAACAAGAGTACCTTGTTAGGTTACCCCAGACATGACTTCATAACTAATTACTTTGCAAACACCTTTTTGCTGGCTGTCTAGTTACCATCTGAGGTGGTGGAACCTTACCTGTATCCTGTCTGTGTAGTTGTCCAGCAGCAGCACTCCAGAGCTGGTTACCTTCTTGGTCTCGACCATGGTTTTCAGGTCTGCCAGTAAGCTCATATGCTTGGACATGTCAGTTGCCAGCACCTGGAGGGAGAGGTACAGGAAGCCTACTTCTCAGTTTCATTTCTTGTGGACCATAACTGCGAACTGCACTGCGTCTGCAAGTTGACCTCCTTACCATGTCAATGACCATCTTCCGCAGAGACTGCCGCTGCTTTTTGTTGAGGTTCTGGAAAATGTCGCAGTGCTCCTCCTGTAGCAGCTTGAACCCCACAGCCAGGTGGTGGTTCTCCAGGACCGACTCGTCGTTGTACATGAGGGCCAGCTCTGAATCTATACATGAACAGGGCAGCTAGGTAAGGGACAGTGCTCAACGCCAATCATAAACAGCACCAGTCTTCATGCCTGAGACAGAGGCCCGGCCTGATCTCTCCCAGTATTGCAAGGAAAGGAGGAAACACTCACTCGTGTTGATTAGAAATTGATTAGAGACTCCTGGGTGGTCAACATCATGAATGGCTGCGGCAAAGATGGCGGCAAGGATTTCCAGGTCCGTGAAGACGGCCTGTTGGAATAGGTGCAGAGGAAGGTTAGTCATATGAGTAAATGGGACAGTTTGTCTCATTGGACTTATCCCACTGGACTTATCCCACTGGACTTATCCCACTTCACTCTGGACATTTCTTGACAAACTTCACTAGAAATCAAAGAAAATAGGCAGAGATAGACAGTGCTGAGTGAAAAACATTGCCTTCCTTACAGAGCATGCGCTAAATCTCCACCAGACTAGCAGACCTTGCATAAATAAATATGAAGCTAAAGACGTGAAACATCCAAATGAAAAACACTCTAGGGTCAGCGTCATGCATTCTGCATAATCTGGAGGTTAGTGGAGGTGAGAAGAGCGTCGTGATGGAGGTCTGAGTGTGTCAGGAAAAAGGGTGCTTACATCTAGAGCTGGTGTGGAGAGGAGGATGTGTGTGGATTGGGCCACATCGGCCGCATGCAGGCTATTGTGGTAAGCCACGTCAGAGTGGTAGTGTTCTTCTAACGTCATCATGAAGGTCACAAATGTGTCAACGGGGATCTTAAACGTCTTCATCAAGTCCCTTTCCTGCAAAAGTAAAAATATCATTACTCGGGGAGGGAAACAATTATATCATTGTGTGAAAGTGACAGGGCGCGAGAACCGAATTAGATGTCTGGAATGTCCCTTTACCTGGGAAATACATACACTAGGTACCGGTCATCTTCTAGAATTACTATAGTGGGAGATTGTGTGTTTTTTATGTTAATCAGTATATGCGAGATAAAGTACATATATGGTGCATAGAGAAGAAGAGGAAGAAAAGGAACCGTAACAGAAGAATGCACTGACCTGAAAGATGGCGTACATGATGCATGTGAGTGGCTTGTTGTTGGAGAACTCAGATACTTTGAAAATGTTGAGGCCCCACTTGTTCAGGTCCTCCAGCTCCTGGAGAAAGCAGAAAGGGCGAGAGTTAGTGTCTTCTGTAAGGAGATCCATAGTCAGACCGACACTAATTCCATTCAATGTAATTCAGTATAGCACTTAGCAACAACATCAAAAGGGAAAAGCTGATTGGGGCATTAAGTATTTTCTCAGCCAATGATGAACTGCGTTGTTTAAAGACGAGGATGTTACCTTTGAGAGCTGCTCCTCCTTATCAGTTTTAACTCCAAAGCGAGGGATGCTGCAGTTGGAGACGTTGGGGCCATGCGTCACCTTCTTTACCCCACTGATCTGGGTCATCAGCTGCTTCTTCTTCTTCTCCCGCGTTTTGGATGTGGGAGATGGGATCTCCACGTCGTTCTGCTTGTCTGAAGGGAGAAGGGGCGAAAAAAAAAAAAAAAAAAAGACTGGTTCAGCTTTTTCTTCAAAGCATCTTCGGAGATATTACATCCTCACAAAAAACACCCCCCTCCTACAAATGTTAGGGAACGGAAAGAAACAAAAGCATCACAGAATACACAATTTCCCCATGCAGCTGGCATAAAGATCTGTGCCAATTAAATGGCAAAGTCCACAATGCCTCCAAGGCTACTCAAATTCCAAATCTAATATCCAATTTCAAAATCTTCATTTGGTGAGAAGAAAATCAAGGGTCTTGAGTCGAAAGATTCTGATCATGGGGTCTGTCTTTGGGTATCTCCCATTTCTCTTGGCAATGTCAACAGCCGTTTGCCCCTCAAGAAACCCTTAAATGCGCTGTGCATCCTGGATCGAGCTGTTCAAGGGGGTAGATTCCCCTATAGGGTGGAAGGCACCCCCCAAGCCCTGCTTGACATCTGAAAGATAATCTCTTTCTTTTAATATAATATCGAGCACAATTTGCTGTGGGTGGTTGGGGGTGGGGGGCGGGGAACACTGCAAGAACGTGACCTTTAATGCCGCAGTGGCTTCTGGGGTTTGACAGGTATTTCTTGACTGGAATTCAAATCTGAGGTGCTATTTAATCTGTGATACCCCCTCCCCACCAAAGGACATTCAGTTACCGTGGCGCTAATTCAAGTGACGGGTGATTTCTCTCCCTTCCAGCTGGATCAAAGATATCAGCAAGAAAACGTCTCGGTCACAGAACAACACAACTACGGCATTTCATTTTGGAGCGCAGCGGAGAATGGCTAATTATTCATTAGTACCATCAGTGGAAGATTAATCTGGATTATTACCTCATCGCCGAGTCCTTGAATTCGGCAGAATCTAAGGCATCTGAAAAGGGGGCTTGATATCTAATGGACTGAGTGCAGAGGCCGCACTTTGTGGAGAAAAGACCCTCCCCCCAGTAGCCGAAATGTGGAGGCAACCATTTTAGGGTGTTCCGCGACTGTCTCAGTGGGTGTTGCTTTTTTTGCAGATGCGGTTTTCCTGGCACACCATCTCACGTGTCCTGAACAGCTGATGCCACTCATGAATTATTCACGCAGCTATCTCGTTTGTGGGGGGAGGGGTTGGACCCCCCTCGTGAAACTGCCATGTCCCACTGTTGTTTTTTTTTCCCCACATAATTTTATGCGCAGGGATGCTCTGCTCGCGGACCAACGATGTTTGCACCCGTCTGGATTTTGATTTCGTCATGCACCCTTTTAAACATCCATTCCCAGCAGCTGCGACGCCTCAGACATGCGATGTCGCATTTCAAGGAGGCTGAAAAGGTTACGCTGGAGGGCAAGCCAAGATGGTGTCTGCATCCTTGTGCTAATTGGGGATTTGGGGGTGAGGTGTGGAGCAGCTATGCTTCTGCGGCATGATGCTCAAGCCCCCCCAATACCACTCAACCACCCCCCTCCCCACCACAACACCAATAAAAGCAAACAGAATTTGGCTGGATTGAAGTGCAAAACACCTGTGACACCCCCCACCCCCCCAAAACCCTACCCCAACTCTATAAGGCTCTAGCCTCAGTAAAACTCAAGGCTATAAATATATGTGATTATTTGAGAAGTAGAGATTGCAAGTGTGTCATAAACCTTGCGAGGGTGTGGGGGGCAGGCAGGCTACATGTGTGGCTCTTTGGGATTGGACCAGACAACTGGAGACATGACTCTCCCGCCCGCCGCTGGACTCTCTTGTCACCTCTCTGGCGCATCCGAAAATACCGAACTGTCACCATAAAGCGTAGAGCTGTTCCGACAGGAGAAAACACAGTGCCAGTCTGCTCTGCGACGATACTGTTCTGGCTGCATTCCCCCCAAC
>JAODJX010000047.1:8266205-8289145 GCA_026776945.1 Isichthys henryi
CGACTGGCTCCTGAAAGGCGGATTTGGCTCCGCGGGTTATTGGGGAGCCGCGGACTGACGTCAAACGGGGAGGGTATTGAGATCCAGCCAGACAGCTGTGCACTGCATCCATGAAGAGATGCGCCCATCTGTCCAGGTGACGGGGGGGGTGCAGAATTCTCGACATAGGGGGGGGGCCCCCCCCCCCCGCAACCGAAGCACCCACAAAAACCGCCCCCCCCCCGCCCCCCCACCCTGTTATCCACAGTTCACGAAAATCTGCGCACCTCCGCCCTCCTGCGGCAAGGAAAAGCCACGTCAGAACCCCAAAAAAAAAGTATAATAATAAAACAACAACAACACACACGCCACTCGACTCCCGTTCTGCCACCAAACTGAGTATTAGGAAAATCAGAACCGACATCACGTTACAGATGGCATCGTAATCAATAGCCTAATCAGGTCAGCTACCTCAATACACTGCATCTCCTCCCTTTAAAAAATAAGGACAGATGACACAGTAAGATAAATTGCACAACCTCTCTATAGCGATGACTGGACTGTCGATATCACGCTTTGATTCCAACACCGCACCGGCGGCATCGCAGGAAATCAAAGGAGATGAAAGGTACCTCCAGAAAGCATTGGCAAGAGACACTCCGTTGTATCAGAAATCTGCAGGAGGCGGGAACGAGAGTTATGGAACCAGCACGGACCCATGTGAAGACATCGGGCCTTGATCCAAACATAGCCTGAGTGGTTGGCGGGGGAAGGGAGGGGGCAGAGAACACAGATAGGGCAGGGTGGCAGAGTGTTTCCTAAATGACCGCTGTGCTTGGCATCGCGTGTGGGGTCGTGCAACACAAACCCTGCCAGGACGTGCGTGTGTCACATGATCTGGGTCCACCCCACCCCAGCTCCAGCCCTAGATTTCAGCAGCTGACACTGTTCTGTTGCTGTCAATCATGTAGCGTTTCTGCCTGGCAGGGGAATCGCTGAGACAGGTCACCAGCACCCATCCCGCACCCCCATCTCCCGGTACACCAAAAAGCCCCTACCCTCCAGGCCAGCACGGCCCACACATCACCCCTCGTGCCACACCACGTGCTGTGGCATCTGCCATACTGCTTCACTGCCAATTTGCCTGCTTGATGGATAGCTTGGGAAAGCGCAGTGGGCTAGCGCAGTGGGCTAGTGTAGTGTTTTTCAACCCGGTCCTTGGGGACCCCCAGGCAGTCCGCGTTTTTGCTCCCGCAGAGAGCTGGGAGGGAGCAAAAATTGTGGACTATCTGGGGGTCTCCTAGGACCAGGTTGAGAAACACTGGGCTGGTGGATTTCGAGCCAGCAAGCAGGAATCAAACAGAGGTGGTGGTGGGGGGGGGGCGTTTGGAAGGGTAAGGCATGAGTCAGAAAAGCCGCAGAAAAATAGAAGGAAATCAATTAAGGTCACATCCCAGAAACCCCTTGTTGGTACTTTGATGATGTCATCTCCATTTTCAGAGGGTGATGCCTGTTGTGGGGACAGAGGTGGACTTTCTGACGTGATCTCCTCTCTCGACTTCCTTAGCTGAAGCAACCCTTAAGCTCCAGAACACGGGGAAGTTCTAGTGTTCATAAGGCTGCAGATTTTGCTAAAGCACCGTCAGTTTAGTCTCTTGATTGTGTTAAACTTTTGCTTGGACTTGAACAGACAGCCTACTGTTAATAGTCCCTCATGCTTTACCGCTACTCTAGCCCATTTCCCACCCTGTCCAAAAGTCTTGGTCACATTGGGCGTTCGTCACCTGCTACTTCAGGAACGAAGCTTTCCTACCCAAGCAGTATCTGGAAGCCAATCAGTGACCATTAGTTTCAGGCAGCTGATACTATTTTAGCTAAAGTTCCAGCCTCAAATATTGGCAGTTGCAATCCCAAGCGGTACCACGAGGGCAAAGTACTTAACCTGAACTTGTAAAATATTCATTAGTCTACAACTGTAAAAACAAAATGAAACTGACAGTTACGCAGTTAAATATAAGGCTACCCAGTTTACATTTCGGCATTAGTGGCTGATCCCTGCTCTTCTTATATAAACATAAAAAGCTGACAAATATTTGGTAGCTGAGCTTTTTGCTCATGTGGGTTAACATAATATAACTACGCCACCAATCAAAATGCTGCAGTGCCACTGGGAGCCATAACGACCTCACTGCATCAGTCAGTGAGATAGCTAAAGGATTAAATAACGTCAGTCGTCCCAAGAAGCCTTTCAAGCAGCTATACACTGACAGTTAGCGGCATGAAAGATGAAATCATGGACAGAATAAAGTGACTTCAACTGAAAAACGACTTCAGATTTTAAGACTCAGGCAACAAAAGAATGTTTCTAAAACCTGGTTTCCTGAGTCAGTGCTGCTGTATTATTGGGTGAATGTAGCAATGGGGAGACGTTTCGGAAAACAGAACAAACTGAAAAACAGGTGGATGAGCGGGCCCTAAATATAGCGAAATAGCTAAAAATGACTGCAGATTCGTGCTTAGCGTGGCGCTGAGGAAGGGCTTCTCCAGTGATCAGATATTATTGGGCAGATTATTTTCATACAGGAATTTAACTGCTGCTTGATTTGACTGCCGATATTATGCTATAGAAAACCAAATAATTCCTTTCCTTGTGTGGCTGGGGTTCAAATCAAATGACATCAATCCTTGGTGGCAAGATTTTTTATTTACCTAGAGTAATCCTCGGACATAAACGCAATCGGATCCGTTTCGATCAGTTGTTAACGCAAGACTCTATACTTCAACTAAAATAGGACACTGTCCTCTGTAGAGCTTGGTGTACCAATGAAGTTAAGGTATAGGAGCTGGCCTTGAACACATAACTACACTTTCGGTCAAGTCGGTGAGAGGCTGGCATGAAGAAAATTGCCTTTGGTGAGGGTTTTGACAGCCAGGTCACACTAATTGGACTCGGGGGGGGGGGGAAGAAATTGTTTCAAAAGGAGACCAACGACTCAAGCTGACCTGGACGCCGCAAGAAGATGAAGAGCCTGTTACGCAGAAATGGAAGTCTGCCCTACTACACCGCAGTATGGCAAACCATAAGTGGGCTTACACTCTCACATGAGCTCTGAGTGTGCACATCGGAGACATTGTGTGTCCATAGCCCCAGCTAATACGCACTTATATGGGATTACACAGAAGGATGCCGTCTCGATTATACGCTTAAGATCCAGGGGGGGGGAAAAGTCTAATATTGAGTAAAATATTGATTTGACAGGAAGAGGAAGTTGGCCAGGTCACACCTCTACATGTGATGTCATCATAAAGCTTTATCTGTCCTCTTTAAAGCATAATAAACCTTAATAGAGTGGCAAGTATGAGAAATCTGAACAAAAACATAATTTTCTCCATAGAGGGCAAAAATGAGTTGCAGGTTCTCAGGAGTATACGTTCTAGAGCACCTAGTCCCCATCACACCCAGCTGTACTCCATTCTCCTCGCTACATCCCCTAGCAACCACACTGACTCCTCCATTCCCCTCTCCGCAAACCAAATGACGCACGCAACCCACCCCGCACAGCAAACAAAAGAGCTTGCGGTTACCATGGGGCTGGAAGGCAACACAGTGACAGCCATGTTCTCCACCGGCCAAGCTCGCCTGCGATGGCGCCTTGGTGACGGATGCTGTCAGAATGGACATCGTGTCGCAGTGCTCAGACGAGGGAGCGAGGTACGTCAAATGTGACCTTTGCTCTTTCGAGTCCGTCCTGGAGACTGAAAACAAATGCAAAGTATCATGTTTTTCAAGCTTTCTAAAGAGTAGTTTTGCAGCTTGATTGAAAAGACTCTTAATAGGCCACTAAGTCAAAGTTCAAAGCTGAAGATCAAATCTGATTAATTAAACACCTCATTCATTAAATGAATCCAAAACACACGCTGAGGAAGGGAAATGCTCAAATTTGCAGATAACTGGCGTACTTCAAAACTGACCAAAGCAAACATGTTTCACGGCACCATTCTTGATGTGAACTTAATCTGCAATCAAGAGCAAAGAGACATCAAATTTATAATGCCAAAAATTGGCACCCCTACACTATAAAAATGATATTCATCAAGTGTTGAATGAAAAGCAATTACGGATCCAATATCTACCATTAAATTGGCTGAAGCTCATCCATGTCCAATAAAAAATGACTTTTTATCACAAAATGATGGCAACAGGAGGGGCCTGTAATTAACGTCTAGTCCTTGTTAGATAGGTTTCCCATTGGTTCCAGGGTATGGTTAAGTTCATGTTACATTATTAGGGAGTTGCAATGTTTATCTCCAGTGCCTCAATGTAATTAACTCCGATCAGTTAACATCCTGGTGGGTCCTTAAACCCATAGTCTATAATAGTCATTATAGTCATCTTCAAACTCTTTCACAGAGCACCGTCAGTGTAATGAACACAGTTAAATCAAGCTCTTTAGGATACTGACGTGGGAGACTGACGGATAACGTTGTACTTTCAGAAAGCAACATTTTTCATTGACTGTTTAGGCCGGCGTTGTTCATCAGTCGACTTGCTTGACAACAAACAGGCTGTCGAAGGAGACCAGTCATCCTTGCTCCCCCCGAGGCGTCGGGAACATTCTGGAAGCGAGTACAGATGGCGCTAGTTGGCAGAGCCCGGCTGAAATGCCATGTGATGGGTGGTGCGACGACTCCAAAACATGTGACACTGAAAGCAGAGACCACACGGCCTAACGGGCGCAACGGCAGACGGACACAGAGACCGTTGCCAGGGCGCCCTCGTCCCACGCCTCCCGTCATCTGCTCCTGATAGAGCCCTGCAGATGGTACCAAGACGTCTGTCTTAGCTACTAGCTGGCAAAAACAAAATACCTTGAACGTGCCTGTTGCTTTGGTAACTGTATCTATGGACTTCGTTAGATTTTGACAGAAAATCGATACAACCCAAACACCCCCACCCCTCTACAAAAATAAATGAAAAACAAAACTTTACCGTACGAACTGTGAATTATGTCTGACACGCACAGTTAAGAGTGTTTGCTCTATGTCCACTCAACCTCATTAATCACAGTCAGCATTAAGAACTGCCTGGAAGGGCTTTTATCTTAGGCTGAGCACTGTGCAGCATCATTCACACGCTCTCTGGGAGTGTCCTGTCTTTCACAGGCACATGGCCGGGGGCCTCAGAGCAGATAACACTAAATAACATCTGACACCAAAGCTGGAGCCGCAGGCACCCGGGGTCCTATCAGGCAAGGTCAGGTCTGGAAAGCACCCGAACCCACCATTTCTGACTGCCACAGAATATTAAACCACAGACCTAGACAAGACCGCGGTTGAAAGGGTTTCGTCTATGAAGCAACATTCCTCATGTTCTATTTTCTGGTCATCGAAGCAGCAGTCTTCATTAAGTTCTTGCTTTCTTTGAAAGTCGTGTAGCTCCTGCATCAATACTGCTTGCACTGGTGCCTGGGCCTTCATTGAAAGCTCAGCCTAGCCACACTCACGCTTAGCCGACTCCGAGAGCACGCATGTTTGTAAAGCACTATTATATAAAATAAATGTACATGTAGTGGACACCGACCATTATGAGAAGAACTAAGGAATCAGCTACACACAATTAGCTATACTACGTACCTGAGATAGCTGCAGTTCACAAAATACAAAAAAAAAAATGCAAAACATACTCTGCAATTAGTGTTGGGATAAGTGATCATCACTCCCTGTTATCGCTAACATCATCAGGATGAGAACAGATCTACCAGCGAAGTAGCACCCTGATATGGTGCCCCCTGCTGGCTGCCAGCTCCATAGCAGTCACTCGCAGCTGGGTTTGACACACAGGGTTGACCAGGGGTCACCTGCCCAAACTAGAGGTCTTCCTTCCAGAACAAAAGCAGTGGGGACAGTCCTCGCCAGTGCTGCAGTGTGTCAAAGTTCCTATAATGAGCAAGACCGTGTGTTCGGTTACACAAGACGGGTGTTGGGCAGATTCCCCGAAGAGGCAAATATATTTGTCTAGACTTTTGCCTTAAAGAATAAAAACACCCCACCCAAGTACAGAAAATGGTGAAACAGTCAGATTGAGGAGAAAGGGAGCTGTAGACTTTTAAACTAATTTGGAAGGAAAAGTAAATTTTGAACAGTCATTGTCATGGAAAAGGCTCTGGAAGCATTTGCCCTGTTCAGGGGTATTTTTCAGCGCTGTCTCTGGAAAAATGCTTGTTCGGTAATGTTTCATCATCCCGGCACTGCACCACTGAGGTCCCCCATACCCATTTTGTCTAAATGTGCTCCTGATCCACGTCCATTAATCAGCGCACCGCAGAGTAACAGCAATCTAAACAATCCCCAGCGTTACGTTTGGCAGGCCACGCGGCTATTCTGGTCCACTGAGGCACGGGTGAGCTCCCTCCTCCGACAAGTTATAACATCCTCCAAACGTAAAAGCTACAAGGACTCCTCTAGGAGACGTGGCCCATCGCTGACATTTGCAGTGACACTAATTAGGCTCGAGGCTGGCCACTGTGTGTTGCCCGAGGGGTGGGGCGCTCATTATTCCTGCCTGCACTGGTGGCCACTGGTGTGTGTCGAAACGGTCTGAGGGCTATCTCTCAGAAATAGATCATGGCGGGGTTAAGAGTTCAAAGGTTGATCATTAGTCTTGACCAGGTTTCGAACTACACCCACCCCACCAGATCTGCCCCTCGGCCCACTAGCAGAACACCTCTGGAAATGTCACAACAGCAAAGGAAAACTGTCAGGATGGCATCCTTGAGAGGGCAGCCAGGAGCTGTAGACCGCCACCCGGTGTCCGAAGGCTGCGGCGTGGGCTGTCGACGGCCGTGTCAAATAGCACGAGATCGCATGTTAGACATCCGGCCCTAGAGTCCGCGTGACAGCTCCTCACTTTCTCAGGTTCCCCAGCGGGTTCCCCGGCGGCTTCTGCTGCGAAATCGCCCTCACGGCATGAGAGCCCGAGCCTGAGTGTCCCGTCATTCATGGACAGCTTCATTCTCTCATTCAAAAACAAATACATCCTTCATAATAAATGCCACTCCCCATAACCAATAAAAAATACCACATCATAAATAAATATGCAAATGGGATAATACCAAAAAATTAATATAGAAAGAGTAAATTGACCACCCGCTAACAGGCAAAATATGCAGTCCTCTTGGGTGCACAGTCAAAAATAATCAGAATGCTGCTCAAAATGCTACTTACACAAGATCCTGACACACGAATATTATACAGGAAAAAGCTATAATCCATAAAGCAGATGCTGACAAGAAAGACTGTGTACCCATGACAGCCCTGGTGCCAACTGCTCTGAGAATCATAACACGTGGCACGTAGCCAAAAACCAGGTAAGACATTTGTTTTCAGTGCGTCTCTCTGGGCTTTGTGAGTCATGATTTTGACCTTTCGGGACCTACCTGAGAATTGCTGTTGAAATTGCAAATTGGTGTACTCATGAGGAGAGAGCGATTGGGGCAAGGCACGACAAATCAACCTTAGCAGCGAGCAGCGCGGATTACGCATCACGGACTGTATGACATCATCATCGATCGTCATTGTCATCATCATTGTGTATCTTTTTGTTAAAGCAGCAGCCAATATTAGGAGACCGGAGTCTAAACATTTCCCAAAATGCAATTTTTTTTGGCTACCATTTCAGAGTTTTTCTCAAAATGAGTTGTGGCACTGGTCACATCGAACCACTTTCACATTTTACCACCTTGCCTAGTTGCTCAGCCTGTTCTGGCCTGTTCCAAGGCACACTGCCAAACAAGCAGTATCAAACAAACAGATCAATTGGATGATTGACATTCCTGCTGAATGTGAAATATTCTCCTCAGGCTACACATATGCATACCAATGCATGTGGGGAGAAAACAACTGAAATAACCATTAATTTTGCAGAATCCACAATATTTAAAAGCACTGCAATTTACATGCAATACCAAAGGCATCTCAAAGTTACAATACATCTAAAAACCTAAAATAAAAATTAGAAATTAGGATTATTAATACAGGGTTAGTAGGAACATCTCATTTTTCCTTTCTTATCTGAGATATTTCTGCTAAGAACTCAAATAACCTACGGAAATCATGGGCATTCACAAAAGACGCCTAATTATTTATTTGCTTGGAGACATAAGGACCCTGCAACGTGTGAAATTCTCCTCATGCCGCATGATTAAAGCTTAATGCATCTCAGACCGAAGCAAAAATGATTTAATGCACATTGAACCAGCTCTCGCTATTTTCAGGTGCACAGACTGACTGTGCAGCAGATTATCTGTTATTGTGTCAGTGGGAGACAAAAACAATGATCAGGAAAATTAAAAAAAAAAGAAAGATAGATGGATGGAGCTTGATGGAGGTGCAGTTATGCCTTAGGGAAGATCAACAGGAGTCACAAAACAAATCCTTTCAGAGTTCAATCATTCTACCTATTATTGGTCACCTATGAATGGGGTCAAACAGCCGTACTACTTTCAAAAGAAAGGGTGGGTTAAAGGGCGCAAAGCAATCAAAAGAGAAAAAATTAAATCAAGGAAAGGTCTTGGCTGCTGCCCCCAGGACTTATATATGCAATTTATTTAAAATTTACAGTAAATTTAAATCAGATACAGAACTATTAGAAATGAGTGAATCCAAAAAACAGGTTTCCTGGAGCGGACACTTGAGAAAGCGTTCGTTTAAAACAGCCAAAAAATTGCTTAAAACTTGAAAAGAAATAAGTGAGAGTTCACCCAGTTACTTCAGTTTAAAATACTTTTTCTGTAGATGTGATATTTATGTATGTGGAAGCAGATAGCTCAGTCTCACTTGCGGAATCAAGCCTCGCGACAGATTTCTGTTTATCACGTAAGCGGTGACTGTGTTGCACGTCTCCATTGTCTCTGCCGCAATAATCGTGTAGGACTGGAACTGGGGTAAAAGACGGAGAGAGCATAAATTGGCAATGGTAAGTCCTCTAAAATGTGACAAAGGGCATGTAAGCAGAAGAGATGTGGGAGGCACAGGAAGGGAGAGAAGAAATTTCATTAGCAGAGTCGTGAGTGAGCGCACACAGGCTGTTCAGACGGTGCTGGAGCATCTGACAAGCCGAACAGCCATGCGCAGAAACGCAAAACACCCCAACCCATCAATACGATGAAATCTTGAGCCTTTAAGTGTTGGACACCTGAAACAGTGATCGGATATCTTCTCATTTCAAAACTCCCGGCTGTAGAGAGCAACTTATATGTAAAAAAAAAAGGGCCTAATTTTTAAGGAGTAATCAAAGCTGGCTTTCCATTGCTTGGATGTGAATTGCACTCATCAGAACGTTTAAGGGGTCAGATAATATATCAGAAGTCTGCCAAGTTATCATGTGAGGAAATACTACAGAACGCTTGAGGAACGCACTGAAACCCTCAGAGCTGCGAATAACCAGCTGCAGGCTGTCTGTCTGTATAATGAGTACTGTGGCTTAGAAATGGCCGACTGCTAAGAAAATACACAATGCGACAAAAAAAATCCAGAAAAGTAAGACGACTAAATAACCTGTAATTCTTTGACCACAAACATGAAACCCAAGACACCCTCTCTTGCCTCTGCAAATAATGGCCTCTTTCAGTGAATAAATTGATGCAATTAACCCAGACTAATATCAAATTCCCTACCAGACTCGTTCTTTCCTGACAGACTCTGCACACAATAACTTTGCTTAACGCTCTGGAGTCGACGGCATTGTCGGCGAAGCCGCGTATCTTTGTCGCATATTTTAATTCATAACTCACGAAAATCGTATTGTAGAAGCATGAAAAAAACGCAGACTACATCCGTAATCTGTCTTCTTTTCAAAACGCCAATTTTCGGAAGTATTAAAGTTTTTTAAATGAGGTTAAATTGACTAAAAAGTAAACCATGTCACCTTACTTTGTTTTACCTGCATCGGGGGGCGTGTAGTGCCGCCTTCTCCTGAATATCGCTATTCGCATTCTAAATAGCCGCATTTCCGCGTATTCAAATCGCATTCGCATGGTAATTTTATGAACAGCACAGCGGTGAAACGCGATCCAGATACATCCCCATCAGCGCCATAAAAGGGGGGAGGGTGTGTGGCCAGGTGTTAATGGCTCATTCATACACATGAAAGTTGCTACATATCCAATGAAAGGAGCCCAGAAATAGTGACATGAGTTCGGTTTTTCTTATTTATTTATCCAACTGAATGTTGCAACTACACCATTTAGTCATCTTCATGTAGTTAAGACTTTGGTGATCAGATATCTGGGATCAAAACAAACTTCCACCATTGCTTACTATGTACTTTTATAATGTTTTCTGTAAGTGCTCCAAACTGCATTTTTAAATGTCTATACTTTGTTGACAAATTACAAACTTAACCTCAGAGGATTAAGAACAGCAGTGACCAACCATACGCAGGCCATAAAGACTCCATACTTTATAAGGTGCATTTAAAGATTCGACGTCTTTCTCAGTGTTTGCCCCAAAACTGGATATCAACCATATCCTAGTGATATGCTTTCCTTGGTGCAAGTAAATTGATAGCAGGACATGTCAGGTAAGGGCAGAAGCTAGCCACTTAGCCTTTTGCTAATAGCAATGATACTAATCGACTCTTGTTGTAATGTCAAACAGTAGACAGTAGAAGTACGCTACACAGGGACGGTTCCCCTGTGACTCAAAGTACAAGCTCCTGGAACCGGTATCATGTTGGAGAAATGAAAACCAGTCTTTGTCAAGGTTTGATCTTATAAAAACCCATGGTACCGATAACAAGGACAAGATTAAAATTGGACAGGAGAACAAATGGCTCTCTCAGAGTGGTAGCCAGAGAAGGTTATGGTAATTGGAGACTGCCAAAAAAGGGAGTCTTAAATGGTAATCACAGTTGCCAATCACCCTTCAAAAATGTCTGCCCAACGTAAGAGACCACAAAAAGGCCGGGAGCAAAGGACGGCATTATGGAGATTAAACGAAAGATTCATGGAGGGGCTCTGGCTAAGGAAAACACAACCACTTCGACTTTAATCAAGCCGGAAACTAGAAATGACAAAAAGTGATAGAGTCAAACCGAAACACAAGGCCGCCCACTGACTGCGGCGATCGCAGTTCAGCTAAACTTACACTCCCACGGTCGTGTCTTCGCTCGTCACCCCAGACTCGGAATCCCCTGCGTTGTGTTAGGTGTGACAAACGCACTCTGTGGAATCATTCGTGTCGAAGCCGCTGCGTGACTTCCTGCAGAACCATGATCTCTCGACCTTCATGGAAGTGCACCAGCTGGCCATTAATACCTGCTGGGCCCAATTTACAGCAGCTGGGTTAAAACAAAGAGAATGGAAGGCGCTGACAAACGCAGTCAGAGCAGGAAGGGAAGTATTATAACAACGCCAACGGACATGAGCCACTGAATGTCTGGTGAGGTGCGACGTTTGCAGAGGACCCAGACAAAGCTTTCTGTTGCAACTCACAACCCTCAGCCTGGAGCGCAGGAGAGTGAGAAGTACGCCATCCCTTGCTAGGGCCAGCGTGCATGTCACTGCTGACAAAAACCAAGTAACGTCAAAATGTCGAGAGAAGCCATCTTGCAAGGAGAGACACCTTCAGTTCCTGGTTTATTTCTGCAGTTCGCTTTTACAACAAGCAGAGTCATCACAGAGTTTAGCAATTCCTCCAGGCTTTCAACAGGCTGGGGGGGGGAGGGCGCCGAATCGGTTTTATGGAGCTGTGATTGACTACGTCTATAACAGCGGCCCCCAAAACTCTTTTAGCTCTTAATTCAGCCATGTTTGAGGAACAGCTTCTTCCTTCAGACAGTAATAGCTTTTTAATCTAGAAAAGCACCTGGAGACCTCTTTCAGATAAAAAAATAAAAATAAAACAAATCCTCACTAAGAAACAGTCTTCTTCCAAGAAATTTCCCCCCATACCCCATTTCACAAAGGAATACAACAAAGTCAGAAACTGGGCGGAAGAGAGAGACAGATAAGCCGGGCAGGCTTAACGGACGCCTGAACCTGAAACAAACAGATCGACAAAATCCTCCCTGTCAGACTCTCGCAGACTGGATGCTGGGGATACACAGCAGGAGAGAGCTTCCTCGAGCCAAGCTTTCAGACAACTGCCTGCTTAGTCATCCACGGCCATTCCACCCATGACCCCAAACGCGGTTAAATGAAGGCAGGGGTCTTCCACACCAACAACCTTAATCGTTTTTTAATGGGGGGGGAAAAGGGTTTGAGAAATAAACCTATTGTGACCAGATCCTCAGCGACGAGAGTCACCATCCGAAGCCAAAAAAGATCAGAAAGTCTTTCGGGGAGCCGACTGAATCAGTCAGTGTGGGACCAAATGCGACCATCACACCAAAGGGAACCTGGACTTTAATAGAAGCCAGATGAGACTCGTCATTATCTCCTGCTCATGTGCCCAAATGTAATTATGAACTCCGGTAACGAGCGCTTGCCCACGTTGGAAGATGTGAAACGTGTCCATGGATACACTGACCTTGTTCAGTTTACGGCCTCTCCCGTGAACCTAATATCCCTTCTCAGCAGAGCCCTCATGTCGCTTCACCCTAGAGATTGTTTTTCCCACGCTAATTGTGCGGCGGGGTCACCTAACGTTTTTATTTACTTTACGTCTGGCTTTTACTAACTGAGGATTATGTGGATTTCGACGCGCGGCTTTGGCACCGTGGCATCCTTTCCTGGGGTTTGAAGGGAATTTCTCTGGTCCTTATCTTCTTAAACCACATGTTCCCTTGGGGGACTGATTGACCTTTACATACATAGGCACCAAAAAGGGCTGTTTTGGGTGCCAAATTGGATCCTGAGCCCTCTAAAGAGGCGGAAACGGAGAAGATCTCCGAGAGGGGTTTCTCATGGAAAAAACCTGGGGGCTCCTGACCCCCAATTCTGAATTGCTCTGAGGCAAATCCCCTGCCCATTAAGAAGCAGAACAGAAGAACAAATCCCTAATGCAGTGACAGGGAATGCTAAAATGAGGCACGTTTTCCCATCTAACCACAACGTCCTTAGGCAATCAGCGATCGCTTGAGGAGCTCAGCTTACGTCACATGCGGCTGAAATCATGTCACATAAGGACAGGGAGGGACAATGAAACATTTGATCGCTGCTCATTGCTAGAGGCCCCACAACTTCAGAAGGATCCTGACCAGCTACAGCCTTTGAGTCAACATGACACTGTGTATAATCACCATGATTTTGAGCTTGTTATCATGCAAGATAATCTTGGTTCAAGCAAATAACAAAAAAAGAAATCTTAGAGCAACACAAAGCTAACTGATTAATGAGAAAGGTTGTGTTTGGTTTTGAAATACATATTTACAAAATTTTGATCTATGTCAAACCTCATGGTCATATGTGACTAACCCAAATTAAAATTCTAATAAAACATCGACACCTTCCAAACAATAGACATTGCAACCCAGGTTTAACAAATCACGTCCTGATCTTTCTGGGGTTAACATCTAACATCTAATTCCATTTCTTTTGCCCCCCTCAACACACCCCCTCCGTGACTGTGTCCGCACTGTTTGCGCTGCACGGCTGCCTTTCACTAGGGTCCCCATCTGACCCACACACACAACGGGCAGGCAGAAGCATTTTAGTCACGGTTCTGCATCCAGCCGCGTGCCAGTGCTGACAAAATATCCTGAAAATCTCAATATTGTAACATAAGTGCGCACACACACACACACACACACACACACACGCACACACACGCACACACGCACACGCACGCACGCACGCACACACGCACGCACACACGCACGCACACACGCACGCACACACGCGTGCATGCACACACACACGCACACACACACGCACACACGCGTGCATGCACACAAATGCAAATACACATACACACGCATACAGACACACGCACACACACGGATGCATAAATGCACATGCGCACATGCACAGACACACATACAAATGCAAGTGCACAGACACACACAAATGCACCTGAATACACACACACACACACACACACCACACTAATCCAGAGACAAATAGAAATGACTTGCTAAACCCACCCTTGGAGTCTGCATAAGGCAACTAGGTACAATAATGGTTATTATAGGTAATTCATATCATTCATATCATTACATCCATTATTATTAGCATTTAACTTAAATAATTGTGGTGGGGATTTGCTTTATCTCTTTAGTCAAATACAAGTCAAACTTCAAACAAGCAGGAAGGGATTTAAATGTTTTTAAAATTGCAATAGGTTTTTACAAAATCCCAGGACTTTTCACTATGCCGTGTTTCCGGATTTAAGCGAAGAGCAGCGCCATGAAACGGGAGCGAATTCACGCCACTCTAATAAAACAGGTTAAAGCGAGGAGTGACGTCTGTGCCACTTTAGGTTAAGGATTATGGGTGCAAAATCGTTTCCGTCCCCAGTGACAAAGAAGCAGGTCGTTCGGGGCAGCAGAACACAATCAGAACCAACAGAAGCGAACAGGTCCTTTGCTCAGGCAGGATCTGAAAGCCAGGACCACTGTTTATCAACTCCACCCCTCCAGGACCGGGAATGAGTATTGTGCAGTTATGTTTATATTTAGCTTTTGTAGTGGCTTTTTCTTGTGTGTCACTGTGTCCCAGCATCACCCCCCCGTCGCCCACGATAACCGTGTACTATTCCAAAAGGTATCCTCGATAGCAGTGGGAGGACTGTGGGTAGAAACGGAGTGTGTCTTTCACACGCATGTTACATCGGCGCGCCAGGGACGTGCAGATCAGAAATGCATACAGGCAGATACGCAAAATCGGTCTGTACCCACCGGTACAGGAATGTTGGGCACAGCACTCCGACCCATAATTAGATCAGCATTCAAACAAGCCGAACGGACGTCAATCAGCATGTCCGTACGCGCTGAAACGTTAACTGCAGCTCTAATGTACATCTGATTGCTAAACACCGACTAAGTACGACAAATCAAACTTATCGTTTCTTAAAGCGAAAAAACTTCAGAGAGAAAGCAAAGTTCCACACAAACAGGCTGTAAGTATCATATTCCAGTGTGGTGTCAGGCCAGCAGGACGCCGTAGGGATGAATGAGGACCTTGGTTTTCCTGCTTTATGAACGGTGGACCCCCCCGTGACGGTCCGCACACCGGTCCTTACCACGTATGCGCCACAGTGAAGCGACGTCGTTGGCGGATGCTCTTGTTGACCATCAGCTTCCTGAAGAGGCGCGGGGAGCTGCGGGGCGAGGCCCTAGGGGAGGAGGCCCCCCTGCCAGCCCCGCGGGGGGGCTCCAACTCCAGCCTCAGGTGCTCCTTGAAGGCTCGGACGCGCTGGTCCGGCTCCCCTAGAGCGCCCTCCCTCTCAGACATTTCGGCTTGGGACGGGGGTGGCAATCCCACGCTCGGCAGCCCCTCCGGAGCAGCTCTGGACCCCCGTGGGGGGCGCTAACGACACACACAGCCTGCTCCCACAAGCCCCCGCTAGCCGACGGCTTCAATGGAGAGCTCTCTCAAAGAACGGCTACACCTCCCGACAGAAAGCTACGCTCCTCTTCTCTCTCTTCCCCCTCCCTCTCTCTCTCTCTCCCTTGTCCTCTCTCCCTCTCTCACGCTCCCGTGCTCTCCTTCGTTCTGCGTCGAAAGCTTCCCGGTTACCACGGTATATCTACAACGTACACACTGTCATTCAATGGAGCCATTCATTCCCCCAAAAATCCACTCTTATGAATTATTCATCAGGGTCCCGGTCCAAACAACACTCCCATCCAGAAGTTGCCCCCGAGGAAATTTAGAGGCAGAAATTCTCCCTTGTTGGATTGAAAATGATAATCACCTTCCGGGATATGAACCACAGGAAAAAAAATAGAGAATGACAGCAGGGAAGCTAGCATGTATACTCACAAATGTTCACTGAAGATTTAGAAAGAAAAAAAAAACAGTCATAAGTCGAAGATTTTCGCAGTGGATACAGGCTCCACCCCCCCTCTGGTTTCTGATTGGCTCCCGACTGCTTTGACGGCAGGGATAGTTCGTCGGGCTTGGCGAAGGAGATTGTCTCCCAGAGGCTGCGGTACCGCCACTGCATTCTGATGACTTGTGACCTAACAAAGCTGCCGGCAAAGTCAGACAGGAATGCAGGAAACCGCCGGCTTGAAACACGACGTGGTTAATTCGCCACGAGACGGAGGCTATTCCCACTGGCACGTGTGGCCAAACCGGAGCAGAATCCGGGAGGACAAAGAGCTTGTTGCTCTGGAAATAAAATTTCCCTGATGTCACCACACAAATTATCAGCCCTGTCATGACATGCCGCTTTTAACTGCAGCCTGAATGGGAATTTTTCCACTGCTTGGTCTGTAGAATATTTTTCATATTTTATTAAATAAAAAAGGAGGGAAAATAATCACAAGAATGCTTAAAAGCAACAACAGGGCATACTGCATGTATCATAAATACCAGCATCACTCGTATAAGAGAGTCAGGGATAAAAGCGCACTGTAAATCAAAGAACGGATACATTCTTGAGCTGTGCAGAGAAGCTAGCGACGACATGTAATTATAACCAGATGGTTGTTGGTTTGAGACCTACTATTGAATAATGAAAGTGATTATTCACTGTTGACAAATCACAGCACACAATGAAATGTGTCCTCGGCACCCATATGTGACATAGCAGTGGGGAGCTATTATTTAGTACCTAGGGGGAAGTAACTCGTTCTGGGTACTTCATTGGTCAAGGATTCAAACCAGCAACCTTTCGATCACAAGCACGCTTCCCTAACCATTAGGCCACCACTATGCTGCTTTGCAAAGGAATTTAGCAATATTGTCTTGTGCTAGGGTGATGGGTTGGCTCTCCATCCTGGGTTGTTTCCTGCCTTGCACCATAACCTCTGGGACAGGCTCCAGACCCCCCCACGACCCTGAATAGGACAAACGATTACAGAAAATGGATAGATGGGTGGATGTATTGCGCTATGCAAACGTATAAAAACTACACGTTACTTGGGGTAAAGGTATCTTTAAAATGAACATACCTAACTTGCATGAAAAGGTGATTCTGTATTTTTCATTAGGTGCTCCAACATCACACTTCCGGCCCTCTGCCAAGACCTGTGCCCAAGTGACATGGTGAGGGAGACAGGGTCAATATGGCTGACATGGCCTCAGGAACTTGACCTTTGCCTCCGGCCAGTTCACAGCACAATGTTCCAGTCCCTGGTAAGCAAAGCTATAGTCCTAACAGAAAATCCCAGTGTGACCTTTTAAACATCATAGTCAATTACACAAAGATGACTGGTTTCCTGGGATATGACCCTGGTCTATCAGTCAGGAAGCTGGGGCCTGAGGAATAGCTCAACTAATATAAACATTTCGCACTGAAACAGAAACCTTTGTCCTATACGAGGTTCACTGGGAATTATTATGAAAACACCCACTGAACTGGTCCTAAAAAATACAAAACAAATTATGTAAACAAAATAAGCCAGCACCAGTAGAGGCAGCTGCTGGTTACAGTAGCGATGAATTTTTCCGTGTTTTTTTTTTTTTTTTTGGTAGTTTTTTCTCTGCGATTTCCTTCAAGATTAACAAGGTTCCAGTCTGAACGCTTCCTGACACTCTCACTAGCGCAAGCAGCAAAATCACCACTTAAAGGTAACAGCCTTTGAGTGCGGCGGATTTTTATGTTCACATTTCTGGTTTAAATGGCCAAAGCTGGGCTGAGGCGACGGTTCATGCGCTGTTGAGCCTTAATCGCAGCCCTCACACGGCGGCATGATTAGCGGGCCGCCGTCCCGCAGGCAGCCGCTGTCGCCAGCATCACGCTGCGCCATTCATTAGCGCAGTCGGACTAATCAACACTATGCCTCCCGCACATACAGCCGCGTTTGTGCATTCCTAATGCAAATAGGAGCCTAAAAGCCTGAAAACGGCCAATTTCGTCAAATGAATTGGAAAGGACCGCAATTTCAGAGTGTAATTAAACGTGTGACTGGCGCTGCTAGACTACAGCACCTCTCGGCTGAAGACTGCAGTATCGCGTATAAAACAAATCTGTTCGCTTATTTCACTAAGAAAGTCGCAATTGCCTGAAATCCCATCATTTCGACATGGCAGATGTGCATATTATTAAAATCCTCATTGCGAGCCAGAAGTAATTAGTCAAAATAATTAATCAGCATGAATCCTCTTTTCGGTTTAAATGGTTATTTACATTTGATCGGTGTGTTTTTGCTTTGCAGTGATGAGTCCACGACTTGGTCATTTGCCCAGGCATTAACAGAATCTGGACAAAGCAGTAATTAAGTCCCAAGATTTCTGTGAAGGCACCAGAACACACAGTGCAACACAGTCAGTGATCTTTCTCAAGCCATAACGCAGTAATCCACAGTTCAAATCCAGCACAAATCTCCGAGGGAGCCCTCACTGACTCCAGACCAGACGCAGGCTGGCCATCAGGAAGTTCGGCCACTTTCCTGGCAGCCCGCTCACTGCACCCCAGTGCCCAAGCCGAGGGTCGATCTCGGTGTGTTTCCAGGTCGATGACTAATGATTGGTGCACAGCCACAGCTGTTTGTTTATATATATTATATACACAAACACGTATATATATGTACTTATATACACACACACACATTACATGTTATATATAAATAGGTAGATAAACAGCTGTGTCTGTTTTGCCACCAATGAAATAACACATCAATCACTAATCATCGACCTGGAAATCCGCCGAGATCGACCGATGGGTTGGTTGGGCACCGGGAAATACATTTTTGGGACCCCCTCCCCCCCCCAAATTCCCAGGCTGGTTTTTGTTGTCAGTCCTGATCCAGATTCGTCATAACTCACTACATGAAAACCAGAATTCGGAGGATGAGGTGAGATACAGCTTTGGCAAGAAACAACGGGGAAAAAATAAATAAAAACCCCTAACCATTACAAAGCCATAAGTCACTTTAACAAGGTGAAAAGGTTATATTACGTCCAGTTAAACAACCGGACATTTTTCCATGAAAAAGGAAACCATCCAGTAACAACACTAATCAGCCCATGAGAGGAGACGAAGAGAATGAGTCAGTGTTAACACTGTTAAGTGTTACTTAATCTGGAGGTGCGGCATGGATCTGCATAGTGTCACTAATCATAATATATAAGACAGCGAGATGGGGCCGTTAAGCGGCAGAAGGCTCAAAGCGGCGCCCAGGAATGGATACTAAGGAAGAGGCTCCTTGGATGTCTGCAAATGAAGAGGCGATTAGCGGCCGTCCGGGTTAATGGGCCAGACTTGCGTCGCGCAGCAGCTGCGGCGCTCAGAGACCCTGCGCCGCTTTTAATCTACCAGCTTTATTACGGCGCAGCTGCTCCGCGGTTCCCGGCGGAGACTCTGTACGGAGATGGCTGAGCCGGAGGGAAAACTTACATACATACCGAGACCAAAAACCGACTGCGACTATTGTAAAGTGTGACCGAAGAAGCATGACACGAGTCTCCTTTGCTATATACAAGCATATGCATAATATCCATCCATGTAATTCATTTTCCAGTCTTCACTACAGACTTTCATTTTTTTGGATTAAGAACTTTAAAAAAATGTTAAATAGGAAATATACCATTGATGGTGAATACCTTTGGGGAACTGATTAATAGATACTGTGCGCCTACTAGTAAGAAAATCAAAAACAAGCACTCAGGCTCATTTTGTAGTAAGATCGCCCTCTTCTGCGAAGTTGCAGAAACAGCAAGACCGTCATCTGTATGGCTGCAATGTCCACGCGCTGGACGTCCTACTACGGAGGGATTCCGTTGGATAAAGCGATTCCGTAGGGAAGGCGTAACTAATTATCAGGACATCAAAATATATAATGTTCAGAATTACCTTTAAGACAAATTTAGAGGTGTTCGTTATATATAGGGAATAAGATTTGTAAAAATCGTGCATTTTACAAAATATTTCCCACATCGTTTCAAGAACAGTGTGTAAACTGTATTATATTCAAAAATCTGTAATAGAATATGCATCCGTTTGATATCTAAATTGGAAATTGCCTTATAAAAACCACCTAAATTATGCAAGCCCACTAACAAAAAAATTCGGAATGCATCCTCAAGGTATTTAAACAGGCACACAAATAGGATAGTTTTAGGTTTGTACTCAAAAGTATAAAAGGTTCATGGGTAAACAGCCCCGGGTCCTTACGCCTTCTACTTATGAAAAGCACAATAATCATCTTATTAGCTGTAACATATGGGCACAAACACCTTCGGCACACTGATGCAGAAGCCCGATCGTTCTTAAACGGCTCAAAGAGAAGCGGCTTGGGCAGTAAGTCTGATTCCTTATCACTGAACATCATTTGTGGCAGACCCTGCCGCCGTGCAAAGGCTCTCTTAGGATCAGTTTTATCGTATGACAAAAATTCTTAGTTCAACTATGGTTGGTTTTGAAGAAGAAGAAAAAAATGTGTGTGAAAATTTTAGCAATTACAAAACTGATCGCAAAACCAAGGCAAAACGTCAATTTTCACGGTTTCGGTGTCAGTGTAACTACTGTGTTTGGCCTGTGTGGGGCAGTACAGCTGCATCAGAGATGCGCTGGTGTCGAGCACGGAGCTGTATTTCCGGCACTTTCCTTACCCTCCTTACAGTGGTGGTACGTCAGCAAAGCTGCAGCAGCTTGTTTAGGCGTCTGACCAACACAGAGACTGTTCTCAGACCGATCGAAAAAGCGCCTGCCTAGGAAGTGCAAGAATCCATCGCTAACATCCTGTGATATGTATAAAAGGACACAATGTGAGCTCAATAAAGCATATAAAGTATGTAATATCCACCAAAAATGTATCAAATTCTCAGGCTAGTGAGATTTTTCAGGAGAAGTCCAAAGCAGGAGTGAACTAAGTGGCTGCTTAGAGCACTGCGGCCACCAGGGGGCGCTACCATCTGATCAGCCCGTCAGAGTGGGGAAAAAACGATGACATATGACAACAAGCTTAATGAAACATTGCTTAGGGCCCCGAAAAGCGCTGGACAAGCACCGAGTTTTCAGAAGAAGGATTGTACTTCTGAGTGGAAAACGCGGGTGAGCAGAGGATGGTAAAAGGGTTAGGGGTTGGGTGGGGCAGAGCAGACTCACCTTTCGGGGTCGACAGGTGTGATGTCGATGCGGGGGGGGTTCACAAAGGGCAGGGTGGTGGGTCGGGACATCAGGTCATCATCCGGGGTGCGCGACCTCTCGGCCTGTCTCCATGACAGCGGGGGCAGCTGTAGGTTACCAGAGTGACGCCTACGTCCCCTTCGCAGGTCCACCCCCAGGGTGCAGGCAGTGGAGGCTTCAGTGACCTCACAATCCTCCCTACTGTCCTATAACATAAAACAGTGGGGGAACATCAGACCCACTGTATTTCAAATGGCCTTAATAAATACCGAAATGATTTAACAGCTTATCACAGAGAATCACGTACGCAGTGCGATATCCGAAGACTCTGAATTAATCATACAAGCGGCAGCGCTCCATACTTCTATTGAACATTACAGCAGCAGGGAGATCAGAATTAATCCACTTTCAGGCTTTCGTCCTAATAAGCATGTACAGCTACATCAGTCATACAGTATGATGTAATCGCAACTACCCACCCATATGCACTATACATAGAAATAACAGGTTACAGTCACACTACAAACCCCGGCCTAGAAATAGTGTAATAATATATTAAAATGGGAAAAAATTAAGAAGAACTTACACAGGTGGACAGCATTTTAATTTCACTTTTCATTTTAATAACAGTGCAATACACATGGCGACCACAAACACGTTCCGTTACTTCACATCCACTAGATGGCACCATAACCGAGCACACAGTTCCAAATCCTAACTGCGACGATCCCAGATGAGAGTGAAGGGCTGTAAAAGAAAACGACATCTCCGCTACGGTGGCCTGTAAGGTTAATGACGTAGGACCTGCTCCAGATTGTCAACTGTCACTTGGATTCAAACTCAACATTACACACTGTCAGATTCACCCGCTATTTAAATGCCAGTGATTCAAAACATACTGTGATTCATAAAGTTCTTTGTAATATTTTGCCTTTGTAAAACACAAGATGAACCACTGCCAAGAAACATCACTGTCGTACTGTTTAAGAGCGTGGAGCTTAATGTGCTATTATTAATTTATTATGTCCCACACGGTCTTGGGGAGTTAAGGACATGGTGTACTGCACTGTCCACTTGACTGATTCTGTGCATTTTGCAGACAGAAAGAGAGATGCCTCTCTAGTGTGGACTGTGAGCACCATGAAAATTTTCTGCGGCAAACTAGACTGCACAGCGTTTCTTTCTATTAGACTCAATATTTTGATTAGCACAGAAAGCCCCACATGTATATTTTTCCAAACACGCCACCCCCAGCCCAGATCATATATGTCAGAGAGTCCCACCCTACCACTGCTAAGACTCTGCTGTTTATTGTTAATTGCACATTACCATCTGCTAATGTATTCATTTTTTTTCTCTCAGTATTTATTTCATTAATATTCTACAATATTGTTTTTCAGGATTATATTTTAATTTGTTTGCACTATGTTTACTTGTGTGCATGACGTGTGCCGTCTTTACAACTTGCCTGTTTGCACTGAATGTACGTTCGCCTGTGCCTTTTGGACCTTGCTGTATGCAGAAGAATTTCATCAAATCTGATTAATATTTTTTTAATGCGTGTGGCAGAACTTCATAAGCTGGTATCTTTAGCTGGTGCCGGGGAAAATGAGATGTGAGCCTTCAGTGTGTGGGAACGCCGCGAGCTGTCAGTCACCAGCGGGTTTATCCCTGCGGGAACCCAGAAAGTAACCAAGGGGAAGTGGGTTAACCAGGGAGACAAAACCAGATTGGAAACTAGCTAAATGATCAAACCCTAACCCTAACCCCCCCCCCCCCCCATG
>JAODJX010000047.1:8308637-8321812 GCA_026776945.1 Isichthys henryi
CCGCCCCAAGTCACCAGAAAATATACAACGGGAGATTCCCCCCCATGACAATCCTGGCATCAATGCGGTTGTCAGAATCCCAGTACAATCTTTTTTCTAGCCGCAGGCTGGCAGGTAAGGACACTGGGGGGGGGGGGGGCAGAGATGGAGCTGTGTTCCCAGATACAATCTTACCCACAAATCAAAGAAAAGTTGCAAACCGCATCGCTACAGGTTACCCATCTAATTTCCAGTGCAGCAGTACCAAGCACAACTTATCATAAACCTGACACAGACACTGTCCACATTAATTAAACGCGTGTTCTCATTTTGAGATAACTGGAGCTGTCCACAGCGACCATCCAGTCTGAAACTAACTCAGAATTCACATGCGAACGTTACCAGCGTAGATACACCTCAGACACAAACTCGGTCTCTTATTCAGACTGCTAATCATCTTTTACCTTTTCCAGCTCGAATTTACTTCCGTAATTGACTAGGTCGTCATAAAAGATCACTCACAGAATTTGAAAGAACTTCTATAATATGCTAATAGCTGCCCCTGGATATAATTACTCATGTTATAGTATAAGTGACAGTGACCTCGTTAATGGTTCTTTCCTTATAAGTTTGAATTTTTATATAAATGTACCCTGAAGGTGTATCTCCTAAGGTCAACTGACCCAACATGCTACTTAAGGGGTAATTAAAATTCTTGTCCATGGTCTCCTATGGCTCTTACTCTTGCCAAGAAACAAGAAAAAAGAAAAACCACCATGACATTTTGTTTTTAAAACACCACAAACTTCACCTGCATAAACCGTCTGAGTGACGGATGCGCGCACTCCCGCATCTGGCCTTTTCTCAAAGACTGGCACACTTCTTACAGACATCTCCCTCCAGCAGAGCGGCTGACGTCCGTTTCATGAAAGCCAGAAGCGCTGTATTCCTCCGGGAACATTACAGCACTGACACTCCTTCCCAGATACAGTAGAAGGCACCGACTATTTCATTTCAGCTATAATCTTCCCCTAACATGCGCGCATCCGAAGTCCAACAGACTCGACACAGCATTTCGCTTGAGTCCAACTGCCGCACATTACAACTTATAATTCAGCATCCTTACCCAGCTTTTAGCCGCTTACCCTGGTCTTACTTTACCGACCTCCTTCCTTTTCCCCCAGCACCTGCAAACCTGTCTCTCCTCTGCCCAAGGGAACAAGTGTCACATCCAGAAACTCAAAAGCAATGAAAAATGACTGACGCTGAAGCACCAGTTTTTACACCCAAGTCCACCGAACTGTGTAAGATATATTACACCTATTCAGAAGTTCCCCATGCTATTTTAGGTTTCAGTTTAATAAAATTGTATCCTTATTTATTTTTACTTAATGTGAACTTCGATATTTATTCGACGTATCCTGCTTGATTCAATGTAACCTGTATATTTTTGGAGCTTACGGTTCACAGACACCTAATTCAAGTTACTTTCCCAAACGCACGAACAAGAATCGATGGTGAAGTTGGTCCATTTTGACCTATATTTATCCCCCGTTTTCACCGATCAACACCGTGCACTTTAGTGTAAAGTCTACAGGCTGGTTTTAATGAAGCGGAGCGCTGAGTTACTGCTAGACACCCAACGAGCCGGTCATGAACACCAAGCATCACGTAAAAAAACAGCATTCGCTATAGTAAATGAGCGGATCCTACTCTTACCTCATATATGTATCCACCTTCCACTCTTAGGTGGGACAGCAGACACCAGCCTCGGCATTGGCTTGGAAAGGAAATAGAGGAATAGCAATAAATGCCTATAGCGCGATCCTGCGCAAAGACACCGCGCTCTGCCCTCCACAATATCTAGTTGCGTATCACATCTGACTCCCCAGGCTGATCCTGAAGCAGATCAATCCTTCGCTTGCTGCGCTCCTCCGCCCCGATAAACGCGCGTTTGTATCTAAGCCAGTTTCTTTCTGCGGCCGCCGCCTGAATCACTGATAAGAGAAGCGCTCCGGAGGGAGGACCACGGGCTACGGCTGCATGCAAACCTCGTTATCAGATGAGCTGCACCTCCCAAAAAAAACACGCATTTTTAGTTAGGTGATAATTCTTCTTTGCTATCGCTTTGCCTGGTTTTAACCCCCAATCTGAGCCCGTCTTAACCTAGCAATATATACGTCGGCATTGTTCTCAACGTTAACATCCTCGAAACACTGCGGACTGGGGATTATCCTAATAATTCAGGGGGAAATCCTGTACATTATTTTCGGTCCTTCGCCACAGATTTTGTGATACAAAATAAAGTAATGATGCAGGTTCGCGGGACTAAAGCACGTATTTACTTATCCTTCAATATTAATTGCAATATCAACATAGTATATACATGTATGTAATAAAAGTACACGTTTTATAAAATGCATGTTAGTACAATTGATTTTGCATAATGATGAATATTGCGTTAAAAAAAGCACTTAGTAATTAAATCTAATATACAGTAGCTACTGGATGGGCGCTCACAACGGGAGACGTTTAGAAAACACCAGTTTCATCTAAAACTCGATAAAATCAACACATTAACCGGCATTTTCGGTAAAATCCTTTAATCGTTAGCCCATGTTACCTAAATAAACTGACAGCAAGTAGCAATGGACTGCAATTCGATTAAATAAATCGAAAGTCACACAAATAACGGGGTGTTAATTTGTATAGAAATGTAGGCTAACCGCAGACCAAATGTATTATCGTTCATTTCATGGTTATGACCATCACCGGATTTAAGATTTAATTGTTAAAATACGTTGTTCATATTAGAAAATTCATTTGTATTCACGGATAAAACATGGTTCATGCTATATGCTGTATTGTAAGCTAGGAGTGTAGAAAGCCTGCAAAATTGTGGCGCTGGATGCTGATCGGAAAATTATATTTTTATATTAAGATAAATAATGACTGGCATGACGTAATGTTGCAAATGCATGTATCCTTCTGTGCAACAGCCCCGGTCAGCGCAGAGCTAGTGATGAATTCAAAGCGGACAACAATCTGGTACCTTCATGGTGTTTTATCGCTTAATAAAGTATAATTAATAAATAAATATTATTGTTCGCTTAACCACGACAAAATATGGGCGCTCCCGCGGTTAACAATTAGCAGCTTAATAAAGATATGTTCGGGTATTAACCACCAGTAGTACGCTAAACAATCTGCAGGTCCTGCGGTTCGCCTTGCTTTGTTTACGGACTAATTACATTTGGATTTTACGCTGGTCTACAATTAGACTGCAGTGCACTTAATGTGTAAACCGGAGGGCATTTGTTTACTCTTCGGCTGCTTCCTGTATGATTATTTGCTGGTGCAGATTATATTTTGTCAATTGAATTTTGCTTATCTTGCTGTATACTTACTAGAAGTTATTAGTCTAAAAAACAGCATCTTTCTAACTCTACACATTGTTTGCACTGGTTATTCTTTCATTTACGTGATAACTGACCATCCCTTTTAACCCAACTTTGAAGACGCAGTCAGATATGCGGCGGGTGCTTTAGCAAACGTATCGTTAAGATGCATTAGCAAATTTTCAATGCACGTAGAATATTTTATGGATTAACCAATTGATTTTCCATAACCACTTAACCGATGCGGAAAAGCTACAGCCCACCCCACGAGGCACAAGGTACAGGGCTGGGACTCCTTGGACAGGACACCGCTGCATCACGGGGCAGAGTCACACACCAAGGGCAATTCAGAGACGCTGATTCACCGAAAACCCAGGCAAAAAGGTGGGGGGAACGAAACTCTAGAGACAATAATTTTGGAAGCGGACATAGTCCTACCCACTGAGCAACCTTGCCACGCCAATGATAATGAAGAACACTCTATACATTAAATTTTACCGCCCAGGGAAGAAGGTGCATGTTAGAAAAATAATGAAAGTCATAAAGAAAATTAAGACTTATTATACGATTTTCTTTACGTAGGCCTAAAATTTTACTCTGTGTAAAGCATCTCCTGCGCGTGAATAGAAAACTGGGGTAAGTGGTTGGCGACTTATAGTTACTTCACAATTCTCCTTAATAAATAAAGGGTACATTATGCATGAATATTTCATTGATGTCTTTTGCCTACTTATTTCTGTAACCATGTTTGCGAAAGGCTTTGGCCCTTAGTGTTTAAAATGCTGTCTAAACAATGCAGCCCGGATTTTAAAAAGGACCGTTTGCCTGCTCTTGCTCCTCATGAACGCACAGGGGTTAATATCAGGCCCCTGGGCTGTTCTCATTCACGAGCTATTTCATTGATCGGGTCCGGTCGTTTGCATGTTAAGAGCATTAGAATTAGTACTGGCCTTGCTGGCCTTCATTGCCTCACCTCCACGCCATTTATATTCAGTAGCCTAAGGTGAGTATTCGCAATTAAGGCATTTGCACACGGTTTTAAAAGCACAACCTTTTCCATGCTGACGACCTGTGTGCACCTCTGTCGAGTTTGTGTAGCCAGTGCCGTCTGTTATCTCTGCCAAGACCAGAACTAAAATGTCAAAATGCAATGATCCCAGAGATGTTGCCTAGTAACAGTCATTCCGAGATTTACCATCTTCTACAGAAGTTTCTCAGATTTCCAGTCAAGTATCATAAAAATTACTTTCAAGAGCAGCTCGGGTGGTGATGTCTGGTTTTAGGCCTGCTGATTTTAGTAAGCATCCTCATTTCTCTAACCCTAAATTTAATTTTAATTTACATGCCCCTCCATGCTTCCTGAACGCCAACCAGCTCCAGGTAATTGACAGATCACCAGAAGAAGATGCATCCAATTAATTCCCCTATAACAGAGAGACATCAGGAAGTATATCATTAACAATGTTTACAGACATTTCGGAGGTGTGATTTTTTACGAAACAATTTCCCTTCTGTTCAACTGACTGGGGAGGCACAAATGAAAAAAGAAATGAGAATGCAATTCAGAAACAAGGCGGGTTAATTAATTGAGCACAATCCAATCTGAGGTACTAGGCCTTGTATACTCTTTGCATGCCTCTGACTCAAAGCACTGTGTCCGCAACACGCCAGGAGGGATAATGAGCAGAGCACACATCTTCTGATGCATGAGCTGTCAGCTGCCAGCTTATTTTCACTCTACGGGCCGCGCAGGTGACACATTTGGGGTTTCTCTCTATAATCACAGTTCGGTCATTTTCAGCTCCTTCCATACAAATTAGATCAGTGTTTTGCTCATGTAACTTTTACGTACACAAAAATGTTCTGAAGGCAAAAGGAACAATGATTGGTTCAGAGTGATAACCGATCAATTTGTAGAGAAGGGGTCGAAACAATAGAGGAGGTAGGGTCTAGATATCTGATTGGTTGAACCCACCTCCTCTACAATCTGATTGGTTATCTCTCTGGACCAATCATTGTTCCTTCTGCCCTCAGAACATTTTTGCGCAAGTAAATCTCCCATGAGCCAGTGTTTCCCAACCCAGTCCTATGGGACCCCCAGACAGCTCACGTTTTGCTTCAATTTTTGTTTAAATCAATTCTGTGTACACGACAATATACTTCTCTAGCGATGTACAAAAATAATTCTGCCTATAATTCAAATGTGTGCGTGCAATAAATAAAGGTAGCCAGTCATATATAACGTAGAATGATATGATATGATAAGTCCTGTATTTATTTTAGCAGGGTGACAAAGGCCTGGGCTTATGTGATGCAATGATGCAGTTGGTTCTCTGTTTGTGGTGTGGGAGACCGTAACTGCTGCCAACAGAGTTAGAACAGCATTATCAATCAATTAAAACAACCCAAGGACATTTTCCATTCCATTTGGAGGGCTTTAAAGAAGAAGAAAAAAATCGATACAACAATTGCCTGGCAAAGACTCTCTCTTCATCTTTTGTGTACCAAAAATACACTCTGAGTTGACACCATTTGGCAGAATTAGCGTGGATGAGGGCAGCGTTTTCCAACCCAGTCCTCAGAGACCCACAGACAGTCCATGTTTTTGCTTACATTTTTGTTTAGTTAAATTTGGCTACAGGGGAATATAGTTATCTAGTGATGTTTGAAAAGAATTGCCAATATTTTAAATGTGTGCTACCGGGAGATGGGAGGGAGCAAAAATGTGGACTGTCTGACAAGGAGACGGGAGGGAGCAAAAATGTGGACTGTGTGTGGGTCCCCAAGGACTGGGTTGAGGAACACTGTACTAGGGTGCACTAACGGCATTAGAGCAGACAGCCAGTATTCATTCCCCTTTAGTTGGCAGCAGGGAGGAATACCGATTACTCTGCTTCAGTCTGGTAACATCCCCCTGCCATCTTTCTCACCCAGCACGGATTACATAATACTTGCGCTACTTTGCAGGTACCTGTTCTGATTGAATGTGTTTTTAGAAATTCATCAAAGCATGTTTCAGCATTTCTTGATCTTCTCCCTCTGCCAACCTAACTGTACCTTCAGCTCATTACGGTTTTGGGGTGTCAGTGCCCAACTTCTTCTCAAGTTTAAAACTGTCACATACCCCCACCCCTATGTCTGTTAAAATATGCATGAAATGGTCTTAGTAGTCAAGGATAAATGTGGTTTTCTAAACATCTACCCAGCTTTCACAGGGAGCACGCGGTGAATGCAACCAAGTAGCTCGTAACATTCTAGACAGAGGAAAAAGATGCCTAATCTACTAAAGCTTAACCACTAAACACTGAATTGAAGTTTTGAAGACTTTTATTAGCTTCCACCTTATATGATTAATGGAAGATAGCATATTAGCCTAATGCTACATCATTGAGCTATGTTTAATTCTTAAGTGGTGGCAAAGATTACTGAACTCTGAAGATGATAAAAATTCCGTCAGTGTGTTGAGCAGAAAATTACATCTGCGGCAGGGTTTCACGGGTGTTGGTCACGGGTGACGAGTCAGTGACGATGCAATGACCTTCCGAGTTCGAGGAAGTGAAAATTGAGCAAAAATTAAAAAGGGGAAATAATTACAATAAAGTATTAGGGAAATTAGACGAAATGAAACTAAAATGTAAATGAGAACATAAGGAATGATTTGATATTAATATATCAGAAATATACTAAACTAGATATGTTATATGTAAAAACCTGAACTATTAGCTGCATAAGAGACAAATATTTCTAAGCTTAAATGAATGAATAATGAATGTTTGTAGAGAAGTGTACATTATCCCCTACAGTATAGACATGCGGATTTCACAGGACAATCCTCAGAGGTCAGATTTTACTTGATTGGAACATTCTCCAATAATGTAATGACAATGTACAGCAAACAAGCAATGCTTGTCTTACGGATGTCAGCATACTTATTATTCAGCTCTAGGCTACGGGGACCACTCTACCTTTGGGTTTTTGACCCAGCTCAAGACATACAAGCCTGCCAGACAGTCCACATTTTTCCTCCCTCCCAGTTCCTAGTAAGTGTTACATGGGGGGAGGTGAGGTCAGGCCCTTCTATCCACCTGCATCTATTTGCCCAAGAGTAATAAAACAAGTTCGGTGTGTGTTAGAAGGAATGCCGAGGAGCAATGGTATGGCCCTTGTGGGTTTAAGGTCTGACATTTTGCTCTCTAGCAAATAGTTGTTTTGTCTACTGCTTGTCCTGCCTGCCAGCCTTCTGACAGCTTCAATAAAACACCCCCATTCCATCTTCCAATCCCTGTGTCTTGTGCATCAATTCTGCATTCCAGAACATCAAGGCTATTCAACAGAAGAAAATGAATAATATGTAACATATTAAAAAAGGTGCTGATAAATTAGGAGAAATGCCAAAAAAATGTTTTGTCAGTGTGACTGTTTGTCTATGTGGTTATTTTGCGGAAGAAAGTCATTGTATCTCTATAAATATAACACTTCTTGCACCAATAAGACTTTACCAATAATATACTGTGTTACATTATATTTTCAGAAATTGCAGCTCAAAAAAAAATGATTGAATAACGGCAATGATTCTGGGTCTTAAATGACCCCATAAGAAGGCAAGTTAAAAGCTTTAAATCTCCTCAGATTTGCATGTAGGTTTATTAAATCTTAAGGGTGAAATACAAGGACTGTGCGATCAATGCCGAGGACGTCAACCCCAAACAATCTCACGCTCGAGTTTTAAACGTCATCAGGCATTACTGCATAATCAATATACACCATATATCGACAGATTCATGCCACTTGGGAATTCTTGAGCTGCGGCTTTATGCTTTTGCCATGGGAACTGTATTGAAGAGCTGAATCAAACCAGCAAGAAGCTAATAGCGGTTAATTCATGGCTCTACACATCAGGCCTGAAGCTAGGAGCTTCATCCAGGGCCACCTGAGGGTCCTGCTCAAAAGCCATGCTACTTATTGCTTTTACAAGAGCAGGAACCATGTTGAGAAAACTACTTGCTCACCAGGGCACACAGTGACCGGCGATGACTTCAGCGCCTGCCGTCAGCATACACCGCATGCTCTGCGGTCAACATACAGTACATCGCATGACCGACAGCTTCTGTTTAACCTACAGCCAAGTCTCATGCATCTTATTCATGCATATCGCCGCCTTGCCATTTTTGATAAAAGATTATAATGTTCCTTTGCCATCAGAAATCAATAGGTCACTGTAGCTCTAATGACAGGGAGGTCAAGGTGGTAAGTACCTTGAGATCAATAGCAGTCATACATAATATGATTTGGAAGAACAAACTTGCATCATACCCCCCAGTTCAAAATCTAGCCAACTATAATTCATATAATTCTAGAAGACGGGATAGAAGTGCTCTTCTGGTCAGTTCCAATCGATTCTGTGAAGACTGTTACTCACCTGAATGAGACTCAGCATCGGCGACTCAGTATTGAATTATAGCAAAGCCTTCAAAAAGCTTTGAGTTAAGCCTCCATCATGTTGCTATACGCTACATCATTAACAGCTGTGTAAAAGGCCATCAGCTCATTTAGCTTTTAGCAATAGCAGCTGCTTATTACATTTCTCAGACAATTGTTTTAGGTAGGAGAGACTGGTCACTGCACCTGTTTCCAATAAAAATGTAATAAAACAAGCATATTCAAAACCTCAAGAGAAAGGCTTGTTTGTTTGTCTTTTTCCCCCTCATCCCTATTGAACGGCAATTAAAGAATCCAGGAAAAGAGATTAAACTCTGCACCAAGTAAGAATTGTGACACTTATAGGCATCAGGAAAGCGTCATCAATCCGCTTTGCCCGGAATTCAGGTTATCAAACACTGCATCTGAGACACAAAGTCTTAGATTTCTGAGATGTGTTTCCATCAAGCCAACAGTGAAAACGCAGTTTCTCCAATTCGTGGTTCCCACGCATTGCTGCAAGCCTTAAAGGCACATGTCACGCATTAAGGGTACTGCACGGTCTGATCCAGGAGGGGTAGCTCTTGCACCATTTTGGCAGACTTTCCAACAGGAAATTGATTATATTATTCTAACAGGAATTTAATAAGTTTCAACCATGGCGTATTAAATACATACCACAGTAATTATTACTCAATATTGGAGCTAATTTAAAACATAAATATTTGTGGAGACTTTTTTAGCGAACATCTGAATAAGTTGACTTGCTGTGGGGATACACTGTTCTAACCACACCATGCCCCTTATTTGATTTAAAAAAAGACAGAAAGCTTCTTTAATTAGTATCTTTAATTGGCCACACTTGATTTTAATGAGCCCGTTCCTGAGGTACAGCCACATTGGGGAAGCAGATGTGCCTTAATATTTCATTAAAATTAACCTGGATTTTCAGTTTTAAGTATTTTGTGTGCAGTAAACACTATTAAGCAGGGAAACTATGGCATGACATAAAGTATGCAGGCAATTCCTTTCACAAATAACATCATAATCATTTGTAAAATTAAATTCTCGTTATTCACAAGATGAGGAGAGTGAGATGATGAAGCAATTATATACACCAACATTTAATTAGGAAAGTTTTTAAAAATGATTACATCTTGCATTTAGAAAACGCGAGATAAGCTTATAATTAATTTTAACATCAGAAAAACTTCAGTAGTGAATTGATGTTACAAATGAGAAATGATCCATCTGAACACTTGATTGACTGACCTCTTAAATAGCTACTCTATTCTGTTCACTTATTCAACGTCTTGGCCCTCTACAAATATGAATAATCAATACCATTTTACACAAAAACGAGCTTTTTGAACACTGTGGTATCAACATTTAATGATATGTGTGAGCATGACTGTGGAAGAATTAGCAGTTTCTGGAACGGAAATGCATACCTTGCATGAGTCAAACTTACATTTTTTTTTCTCCTTTCCAAAGAGGTTTCACACCAAAGTTTCGCTTCCGAACGGCGAAAGGGGCAAACACGTTTCGCAACAAGAACGGTCAAACTAGACGAACGATTCGGATTATTCATGTTATGTGGCAAGTCGTTTACAATGTTTTGAAACAACATGTCAGATGTGTCCTTGAGCTGATCGAGACATGAAAGGTTAACAAACACATAATGCCAATCTAAATTGTATGCATATTAATTTTCTTATTAATTAGACTTTTCTGTATGCTATAGTAATTAGTTCATGAATGAAACTTAACGAGGTCATTGTTTGTTAATTCTGTACCATAGCAATAAAAAAAGAGTTGTTTGGCAAAAACCAAGTTTAATTAAAGATTTGCCATCGTCTTTGTGTGACTTACTTGACATGAATGCATTTTGCTTTACCTGAACCAGAACACGTCATTGTATTGTCTTGCCTGTCTATTAGCAGTAGTGTGTTCAGCCTTTTGTTTGTTTAGAATGAGTCACATTTTCTCAACAAACAAGGCCCCACACTGTCATGTGAAACGAGAACCTCACTTCAAGAAACTGAGTCTTCTTTTGACTCCCAAGAAGTTTTGGGTGAATTTGGCTTTTTGGAGGATTCACTTTGAACTTCATTGAGATGGAATGATAAACAAAGTCTTAAACTCAACTAAACTGAATCGAAAAACAACAATAAAGCACATTTCTAAACTCCGAACCCTACTCCAGTCACATCAAATATTTTAGCACAGAAAACATCTCTCGATGTTCCAAAAATTCTGTCATAAATCTTTAAGTCGGTTTATAGCATGCATTTTTTCTGTTGGTCATAGACGGGATAGAACAACAGAACTTCTTTTTGGAGAAGGCAGAGATAGTTCTCAAAACATACTGGAAAGTTCCAGCACATCGGTTATAATTGTTATGATTGTGCAATCTCATATAAAAATAAATATACAACATTAAAGCCACACTTCATGAGCCACAGAATAGTACAGCAGTCCGGTACCAATATCAGCCGTAGGGTAACAACTATCATATTTTGACTTTGCATTACAGCCTTAAGGGTCACACCGTACACACAAAGGGTAAACATGTTCAGTTCTACCTCTGTGCTTTTCTTTTCAAGCTTCAGAAATTCAATCTGGAGTTTTCCCTCTGGGATTCAGAATGGATACAGTCTGGAATTGTGGCACATACAGAGGGACCATGCGAGCTGGTTTGTCGACCAAATTACACGTGGACTCCTGATGACACAGTAGGGGGAGAGATACTAGGTGGTTCAGGTCAGACCTCTCCTTGGCACACACAGAGGCAGCTTGCTCTCGGTCACCAGAATTCATGCCCATGCCAAAACACTCCCTGCCCACAGCCTGGCCACTGACAACCTCATCGTCACAGTCCAGGGTGACTGAAAATTCATCCTGTGAGTTGAAAGAACAAGAGCGGAAGCGGGCCGCTTCCAAAAAACGGGGGAGGCGCCCATCCCAAAGACTCCAGAAGGAGGACTTAGGGATATCGGAGCTGCCTGAAGACTTGTCCTCATCTGAGGAACTACTGAAGCTCTTGGGAAGTCTACAGCAGAGACCAGCTTTGTCCTGGAACAGTATTGAGGAATAGATGGTTGTTGATGGGGTCAGACTCATGGCAGAAGTAGACATTATGGACATCTTTGGAGCCGGTAGCTGCTGGTAGTCCTCAATATAAGGAGAAACAGAGGCCTCTCTTTCCTCAGTCTTGTCAAAGGTCAACTCCATCTCTTTGCTCTCTATTGCTAGCTTTGTCTTATCCACAACCAGAGCCTCTGAGATGGTCTCCAATTCCAAGAGAAGGGGGCAAGATATGGGCATCTCGTGCTGCTTAAAGAGATTCTCGACAGTCTTGCCCTGAAAACACAAAAGGCTTGCTTTAAGTATAGCATTACAAACCAGAAATTCCAGAGATCTTTTGGTCTCTGATGACAGAATTCTGAAATTCAAAAATACGTTCACCTTGGTCAAATCCACACCCTTGGCCCAAGAGCAGTTGTTGGGATCTGGGACATCTCGCCAAACCAGCTTCATCTTCCTGCGCCAGATGTGACAATCATGACCACACACCCAGACATGCACCTTATTGCCTCTGTATTTAAAGTCATTTATTCATAGTTCATTGTGATTCTACTGTGTGTCTATTGTGTGTCATCTGTTGTGTCAAATGTTACAATTGTTATGTGTGTGCACTTCTCCTCTATGCCTTTTAAGTTGCACCTCGGGGACAAATAAAGTTTTTTGAATTTGATGCAATTCATAAAATTACATCTGGCATTAAAAACATGGCTGCTCTGCATTTCTTAATGGCATTAAGACACAATTAATACAATGGACAGTACTTAATATTAATACCCTTTGATAATGAGTGAGATGCTACAGTATACAGACAGTTGTCCCAATACTTCTGTCCATATAGTGTACATCATATAAACTCCACAATCCCAGAGTGGTAGAAGGATTCAAACCACCATCCATGGAGATGTGAGGCAATGGTGCCACACAGTGTGACATCATGCTACCCATTATAGTTTTTTTTTCTGGAAAACAATTTACTAATCACTTCATATAACAAATTCACCATAAAATAAAAGAGAAAGGACTTCATACTGGTGCTGAGAAATTGCCAGAGCCAGGACCAACAGAAAGGCAATAATTATCAGAAGCAAATAAGTAGTGTGCTGTCCTGGGGGGCGTCCTCTGTCTTCTGGAGAAAATGAAACAAAATAAAACAGTAAGTCCATCCATCCATCCATCAATCCATTTTCCAAACCGCTTATCCTATTGGGTCACGGAAGGTCCAGAGCCTATCCCGGAAGCAATGGGCACAAGGCAGGGAACAACCCAGGATGGGGGGCCAGCCCATCACAGGGC
>JAODJX010000047.1:8334954-8354889 GCA_026776945.1 Isichthys henryi
CCATTGCTTCCGGGATAGGCTCCGGACCCCCCGCGACCCAGCAAGGATAAGCGGTTTGGAAAATGGATGGATGGATGGTTATTTAAGCAACCAAAAGGAAAACTATAAGGTCTCACCTGAGTGTGACATTGTGGGTGGATCAGTGATGGTTTGGGCTGCAGTATCATGGCATTCCCCTATTCTCCTACTTGTTCTAGATGGGTGTCACTGCCATGGACTACCAAACCATTCTGGGGGACCATGTTCACCCGATGTTGCAAACATTGCACCCAGATGATGGTGCTGTGTATCAGGATGATAATGCACCAATACACACAGTGAGACTGGTGACAGAGTGATTTGATGAAAGTGAAGTTGAACATCTCCCATGGCCTGCACAGTCACCAGATCTGAATATTATTGAGCCACTTTGCGGTGTGTTGGAGGAGCGAGTCAGGAAACGTTTTCCACCACCAGTATCACGTAGTGACTTGGCCACTGTTCTGCAACAGGAATGGCTCAAAATCCCCCTAGCCACTGTACAGGATGCGTATGTGTCATTGCCCTATAAGAACTGATGTTGGGCCTGCAAAGGAGGCATTACACTGCACTCATAAATAACTGTGGATTAAAAAAAAGGGGTTTCAGGTTCACTGTCCAACCCCTGTATACAAACACAAACACACACATACATATTTATACAGTGAGCAAAAAGTCCTCTAAACACTGGAGGAGATTACAGAGGATATGATGGAATCCTCACCATATAGAGGAAAATCCTTACAGCAACTGCTGTGACAAGGCCTGCCTATGTGCTATTCAGGATACTTAATTAGTCTCATTCTGATATGTTCAATCTTGACTGAAACTAGAGTCCAGGTTCAGTCCCATGGAAGGGTGACATCATGGATGTGAGTTACGAACTGTGACATCATGGGTGCAGCCTTCAGTCTGCCACCTTACGCAGCTCAGAGTGGAGAACTGACTCATTAATGGATTTTGGCTTTGACCTTGACCACAGTCTATACTTTGCTTTTAGCAAACAAGCCCTCTCTTTCTTTTTCATTAATGTTAGAATGCCTGTGGGTGGCAGGCAGTTTTTTTGGGAGTTTTTGGTTCCTCTCCTCCATTTTCCTTTCTTTCTCTCTCCTTCCTGCGTTTTCTCTGATTTTGAATTTTTCTAAAGACTCCCATGTAAAGCGCCTTGGGGCGACTGTGTTGTGAAAGGAGCTATATAAATATACATAGAAGTTTCATAAGTGAATGATCAAGTACAAACCTCCATGTGTGTAAGCGAAGGGCCGTGTGGTGCAGCGCTAATGCGGGAAGAACTTCCAGGATCCTTCTCCATGTTTTTAACTATAAAAAGTGCATCAATAAAACATTATGTTGAAAGCAAAATTTCTTTTCAGTCATTTGACAACATAACATTGATAAGTGATTCCATTATCATCCATCATTTAACAACGTAACATAAAAAAATTTGTTCTTAACATTAACGGAATAGGTAGTAAATAATTAGCATTCGGATAATACTGACAGGAGCGATTCTCTCTTCCTGTTCACTAAGTTTGTTGCAGTAACTCTTAGCGGAACTGGAGCGGAGAGAATTCCTCTATGACTGAGTGAGTACAGCTTCACCCGTAACTCCTGCTTACACATTGTGTTGCTATACATCCTGTACAGACCCTGTGCAATTGAACATAAGATGACAGCATGCTCGTCGCATTCAGCCCCCGATGGAATAGAATCACGGCTGTTCCATGCATAATTGCACCTGTAGAAATGTTCTGTTTTTGCCTCAGTCGGCTCACTCACGTATTGCAACATCTAGAAAGTATGGCAGGCAATGTGATATGTTCAGATGGAAATGACTGATAGACAAGTGGGTTTCAACAGGAAATGTACCCGGTGCTGCCCTTATTGACTCATTTTCAACTATTTTTTTAAATAAATTTGAACGGATGTTGCTTGCAGTAACATTTCGGCAAGAGGGGGGAGAGAGAAACACACTCAGGACTGAACCGTGACTCTGGATCAGTGTTTCCCAACCCAGTCCTCATGGAATCCGCAGTCCACATTTTCGCTCCTTCACAGCTCCCAGTACCCCTCTAACAGCTATTTGGCGTTCTGGCTGGTGTGTTCAGTAAGCTGTACTAGGGAAGCCATTGTTGTGGTGAGCCTGTGTGGTTCTGATCGGCATCTGCTGGTGGACCGTCGCATCACAGCGCATCCATCCACTCATGACACCAGTACCATCACATTTGTTTCGGTCTCTCAACCGAGGGACGGTCATGTCACAACCAGAGCTCATTCTGTCACCCTACACAAGTCAGTCAGAACTGACTGATTGATGAACTTTTGCTTTGGCATGTTCATAATGTGCTATAATGAGTTAGTTCGCAGTTCGTAGGTTTATAACGTTATGTGTCATGGTAATGAACGTTCTCGTTCACGTGGCTGCATCAGCCACATTTCATGCCAGGCTGCTTTCACACCGATAGGATCTTTTCTGCGATGTGACGAATTTCCCTGCTTACAATACCACCACATTCTCACCTAACCGTCAGAGGGCCACGAGGATGAAGCACCATGCGAGGTCCCCGCAGACATTGCTGGACAAGTGATTGTGGTTTGTTTGTTGGTTTATTAGATAAGAACCATGCACCTTAATACCTGAACGTTAGTGTTCCTGGCAGGGAAGTAGGGAATGAGTGCTACCCAGCTAACGGGGAACGTTCACAGAACTTTAGTAAAGGTTACGTGAAAGCCTTCTCAAAGCTGGCAGAGAACATTCTTACTGAAATGCTAATGGAACATTATTTCCACATTTTAACAAAGGTTCTGTCAATGTCAGCACAATAACACAATAACCTGAACATCTTTTTAACACAAATACTGAAAATATTGTTTTATAACATGTGCATACTGCTAAAATATGTGCCTACTATATTATGTACGTTTACTGCCAACACACCACCCAGCCTGTACTTTAGAGACGTACAATCACAGTGCTACCTGGTGCCTTACTGTGCCTTTTGTTGGTTTCCGCATTCTTGTTCTTAGCTGTAGTAGTAATTGTAGTAGTGGGATAATGTTCTGGAAGCATCAGGAAAAACTTGACACCTTGAACGTTTCCATACCTTAATCATAATGTTCAGTAAATGTTCCCAGAATGAAGAATTGTTAGCGAGGCTAGAACACGAACACAGAGGTGTGTACAAGCTGGGACGGTATGACAGAGAAAGTGTCACGGTCCTGAGCTGACAGACTCACTAATAGGCAGAGAGGTTGCGCAGAGACAGCAATAACGTAGAGACAGCAGCAAATGCAGATGGGAATAACTTAGGTTCTTCTATAAGACTTGCTGGGTTTTTGTCAGGACTTGAATATCTGTCTCATGCAAGTGTGACACATTTTCAGATGTCAGCTAAAAGCAGCTTCGTCAATGATTAAGCCTGGGCTCGACTATTACTAAATTACTGCAAGGTGTGAAGTATGTTCAAAGGAAGACCAGAAAGGGGAATCCCAAATTGACCCATTACTGCCCCCTTGTGAAGGCTAAGAGGAACAATTCAAAACACATTAATGAGTATTATTTAATCAAACATACCGTGACCCTGCAGTAGAAAAATCGTTGGAAGATGGATGATGAATAACAGGCTAAATTAGTTAATAACACTATCACCTCCGAAGAGTATACATATGTAAAATATATTATATATATATATTTTTTTTTTATTTAGGGTGGAAAATATAAAATTCCTTTTTTGGAGGGAGGGGGTAAACATTTCACATAGACACAGCGGGCTTTTTTGCATGGAAGGGCTCTTACAAGATAATGTACGTTCTCACGCCTAGAACCACAATGTGATGTAGTAAACGTGGCAGGTAGCCCCTCCCCTCCCCAGTCTAGCGCTGTCAGAAGCGGAGTAACGACCGAGGATCAGCAACCCAAGACAGGAAAGCAGCCAGCAATGCATTTCCCACGATGCTTCCTCCGGTAAAGCAGACCTCGCTGACTGCCACAAAGCCAATGTGAGGCGCTACACTGACTGTGCGTCAATCCTGAAGCTTTTGTAACTAGTGTTGCAGCGAAGCATGAAGCCTTTAATGTGGAAGACCAGAACTTGGGATCCCTACCCCGCCCGGATGAATGGGTTAGAATCTGTACCAGCTGTTTAATGCTTTTATCCAAAGCCACTTACAACAGATGGAAAGGTGACTACTTACATGTGCGCCTGGGATCTGAACCCACCAACCTGCCCGTCGGCAGCACAATACTCCACTTGCTAAGCTACAGACGGCAGGTTTGACAGCCGAAAGCAACAATGCAGTATAATCATATGGCTCTGATGCACAGTTATGTGTCATTCTGATATGTTCAGTGTGTATTTAGGCAATAAGCTTTGGTCACCAACTACACAATTGTCAGGAAACCTAGAACCATTATTGGAAAGTTTTCAAAATGCCCCAAGGACTACATGTGTTAAGCTGCTGTTATTGTTCAAGGAAGGAAAAGAAAAAGCAGAAATTCAGATCTATGGTATTACATTTTAAAGAAACAAGCGCATTTTGTAATATGTACAGTCAACACATCCATTCGTTTGTTATCAGCTAAAAGGAAACAGATTCATAAAAAAATTAGGCCATGTCAAATTCATTAGTAGCTGTAGTAGTATCATTTATATTTTTCATGTATTTAACTTGTGCAATAGCAACTTCAAAGTGTCCAACATTTAACCAAATCAAACAGACTAGGAGTGTTATCACCATGCTTACTGATCTGGGATGCAACTTTATTTTGCATGGAATGGGGGTGGAACTGCCAATTATGCCATATTTCACATTTTGTTCTAGATGTTAGGATTTCTGTACACGCGGGAATCTTGCGTAAACATAATTCTTCCTTTATTTATTTCCTGTTTCATTTCTAACGTTTCTCTTTTTACAGCAGACCAGAAGACATTCAAACCACACGCAAAAACGGGAAAAGATCTAACCTTCACGTAAGTCTCACACAACCACAAGTCCACTGCGTAAGGGTTATTTTAAACATTTCAGACAAAAATATTCGGTTGGGAGGGGACTATACTTACTGCAACATATAGTTTGTTCTATACCATCACAGTTCCTCCACAAGAAAACATTGCATTTTTTAATCATACTATCTTCAATACAACCCAGAACTGGATTACAGATAAATCTTTTCATAACAGTAGTGTTTGCATTTGATTCTTGGAATGTACAGAACATCATTCAGTTGCAACTAAATATTTAATCATTTTTGCAACATCAAAATAACATACATCGAGGTGTTTTCTGTCAAGTACGCATTCCCAACACACAAAACAAAGTACCGACATTACATATAGAAGAGGGATCTAGACTAAACATATAATGGATGTTACCCCAACGTTGTGATATAACGTTGCCATATCTGTAGGGTGCTGGCACAGTATACAAGGCTGTGCATCTTAAATATTTCACATTTCTGAGAACAAGAGTTAAGCTGGAATTAAAAGTATCGTACAGTTGTCAAATTCTGATAATTCTAATATCCCGAGGGTAGCTGTGATCAATGTTTGTTTTCACTTGGCAAACAATGCTTCAAAAATAAGTGTGAAACAGACAGGATGAGTGTGGAAGGTAAACACAGCAGTATTCAGAATTTTTAAGGTGACTGACTGACTGACTGACTGACTGACTGTCAGACAGTCAGACAGACAGACAGAGACAGACAGACAGACAGACAGACAGACAGACAGACAGACAGAGACAGACAGACAGACAGGCACGCAGGCAGGCAGGCAGGCAGGCACGCACGCACGCACGCTTCTGGTTCCTGGAGAACTGAGTGTTTTTGTTGTTCTAACACTTACACCTTCTCTCCCAACTGGTCGCACAGACAGAAAATGTAGGCTGGGCTTCTCCTGTTTCATGGCTACAGACAGCAATGATAAACCAGGGATTTGCGTTACAACGTACATCTGGGAGACATCTTTGCAATGCAGACCTGTCACATGACCTGCATCCAACTCATGTTCAGTTCACCTAAATATGCATCCTCACTGAATACATTAAACACAAAAATACCACAAATTATACAACAGAAAGTAAAATTACAGCAATGATTACAATAAATATATTGTTAAAACAGTTTTAAGGAGAAGTTGCTTAAAAAATGTTTTAAAATAAAACGAGTGTAAGAGTTGGGGCCCCGTTTCCATTAGAAAAGATCAAACTTTACCAGGAGACACGTATCGGAATGGGGGCGTTTTTGGAGGAATTACATCCAGTTACTGTGTTTCAGTCCAAACACCAGGACTGATATCTGATCAGATTGAATTATTAGTTTGGTAGAAAAACAGAGATTGCATAATTTAGTTTCTTGGGAACATGTTAAGGCCCAACCCAGGCTAACGAGTGAAGCGAATGATGTCTCACATAATGTTACTTACCTAACTGGATCAGGTCATTTGATGAGTGAATTAAGGCTTTGCAGGAACAACTAACCGTCTGTCTTCTCCCATAGAAAAACAGGAGGATAACTTAGATTGGAAAAAAAAAACACATGGGAAAAAAAAAAAACTGTACATGTATTCAAAAAGAACAAAATAATTATGGTAAATATTAATTTTAAAACAAACCTTTTGTAAACAGTTATTTCCTGCATATTAAATATGCACGTCTACACACTAAACATACAAAAATACTGCTGTAAAATATTCACACCTTTCCTTTGAATCTCATCAACTGTGCTATCCGGACACTTCAAAACGCCGACTCTGTGCCACCGTGTAAATGAATGCAGTTAAATGAATTGCTCCGAGGAGGCCAACGGGTGGAAATTAGCAATTAGCTTGCATGATGAAGAAAGAGAGAGAGAGATAAATACACATGGACACAGGCCAAATGTGTCATCTAAACACGATGCTAAGGTAATCTCCCATCCCTCATTAACATCGGCCGCCAGAAAGGATCTTAAACCGCTAACATTAAAATTTTCTAGGCTTCATGATGCTACTGTGAAGGTTTCAAAGAAACTGAATTCCTGACCGTACGCTGCAATACTCAAAAGCTAGGAAAAAAAATGCACGCAGTATTTGAACTCCAGACGGTCTCTCGCTGTCTTGAACCCAAGGTCAGCTTTTAGTTAGGTCTCCCATCACAGCATTAATGTTGTTTTAGCCAGTCACTTCAGACACCCGTGTTGAGAGAGTAATTTTTCTTTAACCAAACTCCTGAAGGTTAATTACATGATATATTTTCAGACCAGAGAGCACTTTTATGTATCGAACCTATTTAAATCTGTGTGACATGTCATCACTGTGCCTCTCATTCTTGGGGGGGTAAATAGAGACCAGGCTTCCTTGATCTGGGTGAAGACTATTCGCACTGCCAATTCGGTGTCATGATGGGCTGTAGACACCAGGTGAATGGACGAGCGTCATGTGTCCCGAGACTGCATGGTTAACCTGAACTCTAAGGTCGATGCGCGACAACAAAACCCATGTGACACAGAGGGGAAGAAAAAAAAAAAAAATCACCAAAAATCAGGGATCACATCACAAGGGAGTTCGCCGGTAACCCAGAAGCTGAATTTCAATATAACGCCTTTTGCCCTTGACTCTCAAACTCCGACCAGGCGTCGTTCAGTTCCATGAAGATCATCTTGGCATACTGCTCATATGGCTGGCCCGTAGCCTTCAAACACATTAGAACAATGAGAAAAAAAAAAAGTTATTTCAACCTACAAAAGTAGGGAAAATAAGCAGAATTAATCAAACTTCTAAGTAACAATGCAAATGCTAATTTGTGTAATTTGAAGCAATTCCAGTGCTTCACTTGTGCAAGGGAAACGATGAAGGAATAAAGTCATGCAGATTGAACCAATTGGAAAACGCACAAATAAAGCACCGATGTCTTTAAGAACATTAATAATTTAATATAAAATATGCTGAGAACTTCCGGCAAGTTTTAGCTTTTTCAGTTTGAGAAAATGATGGTTAAATCCATCGGTAAAGTGCTGCTTAACTAAAACACCACTGGTGTCTGCTTGTTTTGCCAATATATAATATCATATTTGTGTATATTTTCAGATATCAGTTTTCAGCTCCTTACCACAGGAGACAGAAATATTAGTTGGGGCCAAAAATCATCCTTCTCACTTACACATGCAATGAGAGAGTAAGAGAAAGCAAAGCCACTGGAAACTTCATTCGAGAAAGTTCTGTGTGGCGAATGGAGCAATCTTATCAAGGTCTGTTAGCAGTATAATAAGCATGAGCCTCACTTTGTCTGGATGGACCACCAGCACTGCCTTGCGGTAGACCTTCTTGACCTGATCGGGCGTAACCAGGTCGGCCATGCCTACGGGCTTCCAGCGGGTCTCGCCCTCCCACAGCACCGTGTGCATGGTGGACAGAAGAGCCCGGATATTCCTCTCCTTCCCCTCGATCCAGTCCAGAATCTGTTTAGACGCAGAGAATTGTAATACCTTTAGAACATCCTCATAAGACCTTCCTAAGTTACTCATTAGTGTCTGAAATCCTACTCGACTAGATACATCACTCGGGTTGCAAACTTTCCATGGGAAGTTAAGCTGGGGAAGTTTGGAAATACTGAAGCCTGTGGAACTCCACGCGAGCTGGCAGACACAGAAAGCAAACTGCATGAGTAATACAAGATAGAATAAGACGTATAAGCAGTGTGTTTTGCAGATGTACATGCTTATTTTTGGCATGTTTTATGCTCACATCATTACTCACAAGCACCTGGTTGCACAATAATATCACTATTAGCACCATCAAGATGTATTTTTTTAAACTATATTTCAGTTCCCTGTTATAGACTAACCTGCAATTTTGCAGTTTATTCCCACTAATTCCCATGGAAAGTTTCCAACTTTGAAAATTCCAAGAATTTTGAAACCTTATACAACACTGATGTGTAAAGGTTTTGCATCACTCATCCTTACGGTGTACGGTAATCACTCAAACCTTGAGCTTCTCCGGGTCCATCTCCTTGGCCATCTCCTCCTTCCTCATCTCTGCGATCGTCTTTGGACCCTTCTTCTCCTTGTTTCCAGAAAAACCCTGTCCGGAAAGCAGGTCCCCAAAGTCCGCCTCTGCCTTTTTTGGTTTGACCCCTGTACAAAATTGAGAAAATTAAGTCCATGTCCGCTGCCCTAATTCTTTTAATAGTTTGGGGGCGGCACATCAAACTGAAGATCAGAAGTAAAGAGAAATTTTTAAAAAAACCTAATACTGCCCACTAGTGCTGGAAGTAGGGTTACTTCAGCCCTCTGATTGGTGGCGGTAATACAGTATCAGAATACTATTGGGCCCACGTCTATAACGCAAAACCAAAATAAAATGCCGCCCCATGTTTTCACACTGGTTATCTTGATGTTAGCTGATTATAGCTACCAATGATCAGTGTTGGGGAAGTTAGTCACAAAAGTTATCCATTACAGACAGAGGTGGAAAGTACAAATCCAGTCTGAGGTTTTGTTTCAACCAACCAGCTGAGTATAAAGAGTCAGTCACAGAGAACTTCTCTGGTTGGTTGAACTTTCCACCTCTGTCTGTAAGGGCCAAAGATACAAACTTCAATAAAACCTACTGGGTGTTCTGATGTACAGCACATTGAGCACAAAATGTTTCCCCGCACCTATGACACTGCCTCGTAAAAAATAACTGTTATAATTGCAGTGATATACAGTACATGTACACTTCACAGTCCTGCCGCCTCCCCAGTGATTTAAAAAAACATGCAGAAAATAAAAAAAAAGTTACATCCCTTCATAAGGCAGTGCTTAGACTGAAGTGGCAGGCAATTTAAGCCATTAAACTTATACTGTAGATCTACATAACAAATGATGATTGGGGAAAGCTATGATGTCATTGGTGATTGGCTTTACCAAAGCTTGGGGCCTGCCTCCCATTACCACTAGGGGTGCCGGCTGCAGTGGAAAAGCTGACGTTATAGTTCGGCCGGTGTTGCGGGGAAGACTGGGGCTGCCACTGCGAGGCGCCCCCTGGCTGCCGGGAGGGCTGCCAACCGCCACCACCCGCTGCAGGCTGGGAAGGGGGCCGCTGCGGGGATGCCATGGGCGGGAAGGCACCCGCGGAAGTGGTGGGGGTGGTGGGCTTACTGGAAAACCCAGACCCCCCTGAGGGGAAAAAAATATATATGAGAATAGGCATTCTCTTAGCTATATAAGGTAAAACGTGGTAGGATGGTGCAGGAATCTTAAACCTCCACAGTTGGGGGGAGGGGAGTAGTTTGTATGCCAGCCACACTATACGGGTGGGCAGAATTGTACAGGTTCCCCCACACACTGCAGCAATCAGATATTCAGTTAGGTGAATTTGCATTTCAAAATCATTTGTAATGTCTGTGAGACCTTTGATTAATCGGCTCTTGGGAGTTTTACTTACAAAAAATGTTCTGAGGGCAGAACGGAAAATGATTGGTTTGGAGAGAGAACCAATCATATTGTAGAGGAGATGGGTCCAAGCAACTAGAGGAGGTGGGACCCAGACATCTGATTGGTTGATCCTGCCTCCTCTAGTTGCTTGGACTCGCCTCTACAATCTGATGGGATTCACTTCAGAGTGAGAACCATTCTTGGGTGGCTCCTCTGCCATGTGCTCTATACTGGATTAGCAGTTCAAAGTTGAAGGGCAGATGTACAAATAACTTTAAAATCCTATAGTGAAAAGAGGGATTCTCTCTAGCTAGAGTCAATATGAAGCTACCTGCAGACAAGGAAGCTGACCGGGGATCCCAAACTCACCTCCCAGTGCTCCCAGATCAGCAAAGGGGTCCAAAGTATTGGGTTTGGGCTGATGAGTGGGTGTGCTATGGGCCGAGCCCGTGGGGCTGGTGCTGGCTGATTTGCTTCCCATCCCAAAACCTCAAGCGCCAACACAAAAGGAAATAAAAGACATAAGGATGGATGGTGAGAGACTTCATAGCTCTTTTGCTGATGCAAGACCCTTAAATCCCCGCTCCTAGAAATAGTATGAGCGATACACTGAGGCTGGTTGAGGGATTAAAGAACTGCAGCAGAATGCATCTGCTGAAAAAGATTCAGCCGTACAAATGAGGGGTTTACGAAATTAAAAAGGAGTTTCCATTAATTTTGATAAATTCTATATTACTACCTGATAAAAGTATTAAAATGAGAATTAAAAAAAAATATATGACAAATTGGTGCACAACTGGCATGTGTGTGAACGGTGTGTGAGCGTGCCCTGCGATGGGCTGGCCCCCCACCCGTGCCCATTGTTTCCGGGCCGACCCAGTAGGATAAGCGGTTTGGAAAATGGATGGATGGATGGTGCACAACTGCGGTCAGACTCCTCATGCGATTGTACCATTAGAGGGAGCTGCTGAGTTTGCAGAGTTTCCGCTACCACTTGCAGAACAGAATTAGCTCAGAATTGCTGGCACCACACCTGCAGTAGCTGGTCTGTTCCACTCCCAGCCGCCCATCAGGTTCTGCTGCTGGACGTTGACGGTCGGGGTGGTGGAGGGCACTGGCGACGTCCGGCCTGCGAGGACAGACCGCAGAAAGCTACACGCACTTACAAATGGAGCACGCACTTCATGCTGCGTAAAGAACACCCAATGCGAACCACAGACGGCTATCTGCAAAACTGCCCGCGAAGGTGAGATGACGTGAGATGAGTGCTGGGTGATGCATGCTCTACCCGTAATCATATCCTGCACAGTAGGCAATATAGGAAACATGGAAGCAAAGGACGACATTACCTGGGTCCAGGAATGACCCCTTCGATTCCTGCACAGTTGCGCCAGACCCAAACGGATCGAAACCTGTTGGCCAGAACCTAACAGTTATGGAGAGATGACATCGACTCCAAAACCACCATGTAGTGAAAGTGTGCCCGGTTATGGAAGCAGTGGCAAACACTCTCTCGTGGAACCCACCTTGGTTGGGACACGGGGAGACACTGGGGGAGGAGGGGGGCACCGTCTTCTGGGGGGTGGACTCTGTGGATCCAGAGTCAGCCCCAAAGAGGTCACCCAGGAGGTCGGTGTTTGTCGGGGGCTGCTTTGGGGGCTGGGAGGAGGCGAAGGCCTGATTCCCGGGACCATCGTCAAGACCCAGAAGGTCTACTTCTTCTACAGGGGGAGGGGCCTCAGGGGGAGGGGCCTCTGGTTCCTTGCCCTTGCTTGCAGCCTGGGAGTCATCCGACTTCTCACCAGCGTTAACCTTCTGGCCAGACAGGGTCAACATCTCATCATCAGAGGGCTCACTCTCCGCGCCGGCCGGTCCCGCGTGGCTGTCCGGACCCGCACAGGCCTTTCCCCTTCCTGGGACACACGAGGAGCAAAGAAAGAAAAAAAAATGCTTCAACAGTACTGGAATAAGTAGAGTGTCGGGTTCGAGTTTCAACTATCTACCCTCGGAATAACGTGCAGAGAGAAGCACGGATGCCGAGCTGCAGGCTGTGAATAGGGGACATGCGGTAAGTATATAGGGTGCATAAGTATGACGGGATAAAACAGTAACAATAAAACATTAAACAAAAATTACAAATCCTAACACAAGTCATAGAAGGTTCTGCATTTTTGAAATGTTCTGATCTGAATACAGGGTGTCACTTTTGCAATTGCATCCATCCAATAATCCATCCAATATATCAATCGAATCCATCAATCAAATCAATCCATCAATCAGTCCATCTACTCACTAAACTGGCACAAGACAGGGGAACCTCGTGGACAGGAGACCGTCCCTCGAAAGGTAAACACAGTAACAACAGGTAGCTTAGAGGAACCCAAACGACAGAAAACAGTGACAGAAAACCCTCACAAACACAGATTTTGTGCAAAGTCCCCCCACATGGTGCAGGGGTGGCAGGTGAGAGGTGATGGTGCCCCCCCACCCCCCCGAGCCACCAGACTGCCCTTTGTTATTTAGCATGCTGTCCATCTAAAAGCTATCAGTTACACATGTAATAGAAGCTACATATCAGCCAATTGTATGGCTTTACACGCAACAGTCGCTGATGTCCCTTCATCCACCGAGCTCCTCCAATCATATGTTAAACAATGGCAAACAACCCAACAAAGATACTAATGTTTTTTTTTTTAGGTCAAGCACCTATTCTTCTGTGCCACACATTCCCACCTTTGTCTAGTATCAGTCTTTTTAGTTAACATTAACAATGTTCGGGAAGTCATCCGATGCAAAACTATCCATCATAAAATTCTGAATATTGTTAAGATAAGTGGGATTACAGTGCTTGGTATGTAGGTCATGAAAACCCACCACTGCCCAGGAAACACACAGATAGTCAATTTTTAATAGCAGTTTACAAGTTATGGCAAACATTCTGTGGATATTCATTGAGAGTTCCTCCCTGTGTTGTCGTTGGGTTTCAGGTTCTCGGATTTCCTCCCCACAGTCCAAAAACATGCTAAAGTTAATTAGAAGTGCTAAATTATCCATATACATGAATGGTGTGTGTGTCCTGCGATGGATTGGCGTCCCACCCTGGGTAATTCCCAGGTAATTCGCAGCCTCAGCACGTCTGCGGGTCCTTGAGCAAGGCCCTTAACCCCCAGCTCCCTGGGCGCCGCTACGGGCGGCTGCCCCTCGCGGACAACTTACTCTACACAGAGCAAGTTGAGGGAGGCGTAAAAACTATTTCCCCACGGGGATCAATAAAGTATCAATTATTATTATTATTATTATTATTTTAATCAATCCACCTGGTCCTATATCTGGATCCAGGGTGATAAGTATGAATTAATGTGACTGTGATGGTCAGTCTGTCTGTATATAGATACGACAGCTTGTTTCAGTTCATTTGCACAAGGGTGTAAGTTATTAGGTGCTAAAAGCGAAATAGACAGCAGTTTATTGTGAGATGAGGAAGAATCTCCCACCTGCGATGGCCAGGGCATCCTGGTGCTCTTGATAGCAGGAGAAGAGGATGTTGGGACTCAGGTCCTTGCTGGGGAACTGCTCCCAAGGTGGGGTGAGGTCCACCTCTTTGTCCGTGCTCTCCACTTCGATGTCCAGCACCACGTGGAAGAGCTGAGGGTACTTCTCAGGCGAATCGCAGGCATCTAGTTCCGGCCTACAGAGACACGCAGACTCTGAATACCCTACGCCTGCAACTTCACCTTCCAATGAACAAACTGAGCCGCCCAAAAGATGCTATAGAAGCCAATAAAGTACTGCTGTACAAATCCTTTACACAGATGAGGATTCCAACCAAAGAGAAGTTTTCTTAACATTCCAGCTGCCAGAGTTTTGATCGAACACCCACTTACTTAGGGACTAGTGTCCGTTGGCCAAGTACCTACAATAAAATAAGCAAAAATACTGCTGGTCCTTTATAGAGGTTCTCTCATTCACTCAAGGCTTGTGTTGGACAAACAGGATATGGACCAATCAAAATAAAATGACTGCCAGTGGATTAACACTTCCGAAGCACTGAGGGAACCGTTTAGGTGCATCCAGCTGAAGACACACAGGTGAAGTGACTTTTGGAAAAATGACTTACTTTGTAAACTTCAACACTGTCGTGCCTGGGGAGATGTACCCAGTGTGGAACTGTATCTGAAATATCTGAGTGTTGGTCACCTAAGCAACAATAATAAAAGTGTGTCAATACCACTGATACTGGGATTTTTTATTTTTTTTTGGAAAATATCATCTACTGTTTATTATTGTCAATAGACATTGTAACAGTAACAGACTGTGCTGACAGATGTTAAGACTCAGGCCTACCGTGCCCTGGAGCCTGTCTCCGATGGTAGACCTCATATGAAACACAGAGACCATCACATCCCCATGGACATTCACACCCAGGGGGAAGATCACTTTCCCCTCCTGGACCCGGTTCTCTCTGGTGGAAGAGACGGCAAATGATAAAAGGCCGTCACATCAGCAGCGAGGCTGCAACTTAGTAGCAGAGTTGCCAACTCGCACGCATCTGGCATGACACTGTCACGCAAGAAATCTTACGGCAAATCTATATTATTCCATTTTAAACCAAAAATTAGCTATATCAGAATCGTTGTGCTAGTTTGTAAACCCTAAAGACTATTTACTAAGGCAACAAAACTGTAACATACACGTGAATTGAAAATCTCACACCAGCCAATAGGCCGAAGATAGCAAGCCTGTAGCCCGCTAGCACACCAATGGGTTAGCATCCCTGCAAGCCACCAGCATGTAAATGGGGGATGACGTCATCGTTTTACCAACAGCCGGTCACATGCTGTTACGGCCCAGAACACCACAACTACGAGACGGAGGCTAAGAACAACAATGGCACGCAGGATATGACTACCTAAAATGGCTTCTGTCATTTTAGATTCCCTGTAACAGACCGCAGGGCTTTGTAGTTTGCCGGGGAAGAGGGCGCCGCACACCTCATCCTCTCATAGTCTTGCGCGGTCGAGCAGATCTTGGAGTCGCCGACGAGGACGTCGCAGAAGGGACGGCAGCCTGTGCGCTGCTTGTTGAAGCAGGGCACGGGGGCCATGGTGACGGCTTTGATGACCAAGGGCTTGCAGTGGGGCAGCTTCGGTTTCTCTGACACCATGCTGCACACGTAGCCAACGTACCTGGAGAGCCAGAAGGTCGAGATTTGAGGTATAGCTTCACGCGCATTAGAACTCGTAGGACCTATACTACCATTATTACCATTATGAAGATTATCCTGCTCCTTCTTCATTGTTTCAATATCCTATCAAAACATCATGCTATATGCCACAAATTACCAGAATGTTTTTCGTAGCAGACCTAGATATCTGTAGTTCTGTATAGCTGACAGGTTAACATATCTGCACCTACCGTTTGTGTGAGGGCCAGAGGTCAGCTCCAGGTTTCTTGGCACCAAACAGCTGCATTGCAGGTATGGGGTTGTTGAAGAGATGACAGAAGCAGAACATGGCACAGACCAGAACACCAGAGGGCGCTCTTCCTTCCTGAGAAATGGGCAACAGTCACTCGGTAAGGGCTACGAGGCAATAACACAAAACCAGTCTCAGGATTTTTTTTTTAAAAACAGGAAATAGTCATAAAGTCTTGATATCTTTGTGCATTTAACTCCAACCTAGAAAAAAAGTAGATCTTACATAGCTTCCAACCATACACCGGAAAGTTAAATGTGACAACCCTGACAGTGACAAAAGAACTCCGCCTGACATCTTTGACGACACCAATGACAACTTGGGTGGGTTACCGTGCAGGTGATGACACAGACGTTTTTGGGGTTCTGCCGCAGCCAGTGGTGCATGTTCTTGCAGACAGCAAAGAGGTTGTGGAGACTCGGGGCGTGTCTGGCTGGCCAGTTGCACTCAGACACCTGAAGAATGGGAGGGAGACAGGAGTAGCGCACTGATAAAATACCTTGGGGATATACATAATCCGCACCGGCAGTCATGCAAGAAAGCGGCCATTTTAAATCAGCGTGAGAGAATGATGCAACGAAACCCACGCGGGTGTGACCGTTTCCCAAATGTGTTTCATAAAAGTGCTCAGGATTATGAAGAACGGTGAAAAGCACATTAATTTCAGTAGAAAGACAGTGGTCTTGGCTATTTAAAATTAGACGGAAGTTCACAAAAACATCCCTGAAGAAGAAATAGCCAGTCTACTCATTCTATTATTCTGAAAGGCTGGTAAGAAAGGAGACCTCGTACTGTGGGACCTTTCAGAAGCCAATAATCTTTATGAGTTTCCTCAAGAGATCTTCTTTTGTTGGATATGTAAAAATCCAGGGTAGTGAACAAAAAAGGGACCAGCATCAAGCTATTAGTCAACCTGTCGACTAATATCAGTTCTATTATAGAAAAGCATCATCTTGGCTGCCATTAATATGACTTCATCAGTCAAAAATAGACTGTGTTTCATAAAAAGGGATGAGCTTCCCCAAGAGAACAAGTTTCGTATCTGATTGCTGAAAGTAATTTATTTGTCCATTGACGATCAAAGACACCCTACCCGTTCCACTACTCAGGGTGAGACAACAATGGAAGTTAATGCATCATAAACGGCAGAGTTTCACAATGCCAAGCCAACGCACACCTACGGAACAGCCCTTTCACAGAGAATTCAAGGGAACTTTTTCAAGGACAAAAACCCTTATGACATTACCGGAGGAACCATTAACAAATACTATCCTAAAGAGTCCTTATATGGACTAAAGGTTCAAACATCCTGGTGGTGACGATTTATGATATTGGCCTGAGGCTGAAAGAGGTTGAAATTAACCTCCTACACCCCAAACCCTCAAGGTGTTTTTGTGAAACAGTTGTGGATCCAACATCAGAACATTCGACTACAGCAAACGGAAGAACATACTACCAATGGGGTTAAAAAAAAAAAAAAAACACCCCAAAGCTTCAGAAGAATGACTTCAGAGAAAGAAATGCACTTATGTGAGACTCAAAGGGGCATCATGTCTGACATAATTTGGAAGCTCACCCACCCCACATTCAATTACACACTGAACCCCGGTTACTAAGATATTAAGAATGGCTGAAACTATGAAACATATTATAAAAAATTAATTTGTTTTGAGATAACCAGGGTCAAATATCAAATTACCAGATTTCCATATTTTTCAAGAGACCTTCTTCCTCAGTCTGAAAGCCGTATATGTTAGTTGTAATAAAATCTATAAAATTCCCTTGTTGGAGTTACTCAGGGATAGAGACGTGCTGAGGACTTTTAATGAATGAAACAAATAAATGTTAGAAACTCCACTTCGCATTCAGGAAGCTACAAACATGCATTGATATGAACGTTCTTTTGAAAATCGAATCAGTTCATAAAACCTGTCACAAAATTATTAACGGGATTCAACAAAAGCAAGGTTTGTCAGTGTTTTAGGAAATGGTAAAATCACATTCAGAGCATCCCTAAGAAACCGCAAAGAGACACCTCTGCAAAGCGTACACACACACACACACACACACACATCTAGATCTCTAATAGCGATTCAGACTGCGAGTTGTCCTCACCCGGTTTGAAAACCTGGCTCCCCGGTAACTTCTGGGAGACAGGTTGAAGACTGTGTAGTGGTCTGTATGCCTAGAGTCGAGGAATGAACGTACATCCTCGATATGGTTCCTGTAGCCAACCTCCATGGCCTCTGCAGGATATGACATCACTGCCAGGGAAACGACAATAAAGAGGCTTCAAAGAGCAGATACTCATAATAAGATTAAAAGGATTACAGGCAGTCCCCAGGTTATGAATGAGTCTTAAAGTCTGTCTGTAAGTCAAATTTGCAAGTAGGTTGTAAAAACAATAACAATACATAACAGTAATGACAACAAAGATAATTATAGTAGTCATAGTAAAAGTAGCCACATACGGTACTGTACTGAACCTCAAGCCGACAAACAGCTGAAGTCGCGCCATATTTTCACAGGCTTCCCAATGCAGTGTGCACGTTCGTTATTACGAATCATGGTATTTAACTCGAATCTTTTATATAATAGGCTTCATGGAAGTCCATTTGCCTACATAGGATGAGCGGTTACAGAAATCGGAATGGATAGATGGATGGATGGATGTCCGTTCGTAGTCGAGCGTCCTTATCCCAGAGACTGCAGTACATGATCACAGATCAGTATGCCAGTGCTTTAGAACTGGTTACACAAACAGCATATCTGTGCTGATGTTTACAGTTGGGACTTCTATAGTGAAGAACAGCCACTCTGTTGCAGAAATGTCAGGCCACACTCACCTATAATACGTGAGGTGATGTAGGAAATGTCCAGTTCTCCTTTTGCATAACTGAAATAGAAATGGACCATGTTGTTAGTAAATTTTTGTTGGGATGGACTGCTGTGGAATTACAGTACATGAGAGCTAAAAGCTTGCAGTTTCATCAGAGACTAGATTTTAAGCAAGTCTGTGTCACGCATGCTGACACGCAGGTCCAGACAAGTCCTCAGGCATGTCCTGGTGTTTTTCTGTCGTGCGGAATATGAAACTGTACAGGGAAGTGTTTGGTCTAGTTGCATCCGGAAGAATTCAAGTCTGATTACATTTGGAAGTATTCGACAATACCACAAATGAAATCAGAACGTAACAAACATTCAAAAATCATTGAAAATGATTGAAAATCATTCAAAAATACGGAAAAACTCATCGATTACTAGGACTGTATCTGATCGTATCTGGTTTTCTTTCAGGTGATGAAAGACTGGAAATTTCATTGAGGTGAATCTACTGGTAGGTGAAGACTGTGTGGAACCTTTGTCCTCTCTGAACTGGACCAGGTCCTTATCACATACTCCCTTCTCCTGCACTTCCTGTTCTGGAAGTAAGCCGAAAGGGTGTGTAGGACGGAGGCACTCATATGGGTGGGGCCTAGCCCTAGCCCTAACCCTCACGCTGGTCTTTGCCCAAACATATTCACCAAGAATTTCTATTCAGAGATTCCAGTAACTCACCTGCTGTTAATATTTATTTATTTCTTGCATTACTCAGATTCCCAATATAAAGTTTCAGCCTGAAAGAACGACACTGTTCAGCATCATGCAGTATTGCCAAATGAAAGGAATGCCTTTCGTAAAATTGCCTCTATAACATACAGACCCCTGAGAAATGTTTCTGATGGGGGGGGTCCCTACATAGAAAATTTGCCGAGGGGGCAAGGGGAGCCCCACAATAACTTTTTGCTGGCCCAAAAACACACTTCCCAGGCACGGGAAAAATTACTGGTATGCCAGGTGGCCTGTCAAGGCCTGTGTTTACTGAACAAAAGTACATTTGAAAAAGGTGGCGACAGAGTTTGATTTTACAATATTCTTTGTACAAGTGATGTATTATGGGATTGCCATCTGATATTCTGTGGTGTTACAGGCAGCTTTTAAAAAAATTAATTACTGACAGCAACGTTGGTGGTACGTCCCGTGACCAAGGGTCACACTTCCTCATCT
>JAODJX010000047.1:8359661-8369675 GCA_026776945.1 Isichthys henryi
AATTAGCCTCAGCATGTTTTTGGACCGTGGGGGGAAACCGGAGTACCCGGAGGAAACCCCACGATGACATGGGGAGACCATGCAAACTCCGTACACATGTGACCCAGGCGGGGACTCGAACCTGGGACCCAGAGGTGTGAGGCAACAGTGCTAACCACTGCACCACCATGCCACCCTTAGAAAACAGACATGTTGGTTTAAATTACTTCATGTCAGAGTAAATCCATGAATATACTCTAGTCCTGTCGGTTTTAATCGAGGTCAAATTAAAGTCTATTTGGATGTCTTGTGGCCTATGCACAAACACAGCACTTTGCTTAAATATGAACGGTCATGTCCTCAGCCCGACAGGTGCTGGACTGTCGAGACCCAAAAGGGATGCGACGTTAAGTTTTCGGATCCTTATGTCGCGTTATCTGCGCCCTGAGGACAGATATGGACTGCTAGAACTACAGATCATAATCCAGTTCAACTAAACCGAAACGCGTTAAGGCTGTTTCTTAGAAAGACGCAATGAATGGTCACAGTTTGGGTGCGTGCACGCATAAATGATTCAAGGTTTACCGGAGTATCCCGACCGGCGAGCTTATGCCAGAAACGCAAGAATCCAACTTCTTTCAAGTTTAAAGCATAAAGTGTAAATACTGCACGATATACTTAAACATCCCCTGAGTCTTTGATAAAAATGAAGAGAATGGTAAAATTTTAAAAGGGTACCGTCGCCATTTCACATATGATCCCATATATGAACCGCTAAAATGTCATTTTAGCTTCAGATCTTCAAGATCTTCATAAAAGGTGCAGATCGTATGGTTAATGTTTACACTGATCTCAAAAAATATATTTTTTCTTTGCCGAAATGTTACGCGAACACCTCATCTGTCTTTCACCTTGTATGTTCCGGAGTAAAATGGAGCATCGCTGCAAAGACTATATGATACGTACAGGATACGTAAGCACCAGAGCATCAGATAAAAACCACGACGTGTTTCACACAGAACAGGCAAATAAAATAAAACGATGTATCCAGTGATCCAGTTTATAATATTACTTTTATATTTAAAAAATGCTACAGCGGAATTATTTCCACGGATCGTTTTGTTTTCATTGATCCTAACGTTGAATAAAAGTAAACATTGCTGTCAATGTTGCAGCCCACAGTTTGCATCAATTTCACAACCTATCAAAGGCATCCCCCATATTCGCTTCACTGACTGTTGTCCCAGTACATTTAAATTAGACATGGCAAAATAATAGCGGGACGCATTTGGTGATAAATCGCCCAATGCGGAACCATAAACCGGCACTGTCATACTGCAGCTTTATAATAGAGATATACGTGATTTTTAAATTGCCATACCTATTTGAAAGCTTTCTTTCATTGTCGTCCTGTGCGCCGCGTTTCCAGCCGCAGAATTGCAGGGACGGCAGCTGATGTCAAGGCTGCTGACCTTTGCTTTGTCATTCACGGCAAGTCAAAGGTCAGCGAGCGTGTCCGCTTCTTACGCACTCTTCCATATTATAGTATAACGGATGAGTCCTCATAATAATAATAATATGTATAATATATAATAGCGCGGTAATTCAAAAACGGATTTGATTTTAACTCACTATATATGGTGAAAAACGCGGACTGGATTTTAGATTCCGGCAATATTCATATGGAATGTTACCGGAGCGGATGGGCTAGGCGTTTGAGGTGTACATCCACGATTACTGGTGCAAATCCACGATTACTGGTGCAATGATTGGCCTACCCAGCAGCAGTATACAAAGACACGGAGACCGCAAACAAAAATACATTGGATTTTAAATTTAACTTAGATAAACGAATAGACAAGGCGGCGCGGTTCCATCTATCATTGTACACTAAAAAATATTTTCGAGATGAAGGAATAGCTAAAAAATTATATTAGAAAAACAAGCGGAACTCATTTTTTTCCAAGCCAAACCCTGAAAGAGACAAAGATCACACGTCATAGCTGAATTACATTTTTTCAGTCCAGGATTACCGTTATCTTTGTCTCTTCATTTGTGAGCGAGTATATGAACCTATACAATATGACACTCTGTGGCTTCATTATGACGTAATAACTTTTTATCTGATTGTGCCAGAGGTGTGGGCCTTTCTTAAGATAAAAATTGAAATAATAAATTCAAAATGGCCATATGAGTCCACCTGAAAGTTCCTGTCTTTCTGCATCTTGACAGATGTTTGTACTATTTTCTTATTAAATATGCAGTGTTATAGTTAGAGAGCAGAACTTATTTACGTTGCTAGCTGATATCAGGGAGAAATATGAGCTTTGATGGGGAGAAGCGAGCTCTGAATGCAAAAAGAAATTAAGGCTAAAAAATGCCATTAAAAATACCCATCAAATCCATACTTCTATTAAACTGAAGGTACCATGGAAACACACACTTCCACCCAATGTGACAAGGCAAGATGTTGGTTCTAATTATTATTTTTTTTTAACAGATATGTGTCACTTTCCATCAAAGCACTACAAAGTAAACAGAAAACCACTCTGGTGCCATAAACAAACGTCAAACGACTCGAAAGATGACAGACAACATTTGCACTCACGTGTTACAATAACAAATGTAGGCCTATACTTTGGATGACTTATGCAAACAAATGCTAGAAAAAGATAAGCGTATGGACACTAGTGAGTGTTGTAAACATGCTCAAATATGTATAACATAAGTCATATTGCAGACCTGTAGCAGTCTATGTTCCTCACCCCCTTTCCAGGTGCTTTTGCAGCCTGATTGAACATCACCATAGTGTTATCTGATGGTCAAAACCCCAATAAGACATTCAAGCATGTAACTGAAATTGAAATTGCTTCATGAAACTTCGTAACAATGTGCAGATGACATATGATGTCAATTACTAGGCCAGACAAGAAGGCTGAAATCAATTTAAAAAGGTAGTCTTAAAACTGCACTAGTGGAGGCAGTTAAAATGGCTTATCGAATGCTGATATCAAGGAATGGTCTGTTTTAATCTGTTTCAGTGAAACTGTATGACTTGTAATTTGCATTTTGTGTTTAGCTTCGGTAATAAGTGCAATGTTAGCACATTTTTTTCACTATATATAAAGCAGCTTAACCTATCTAACACAGATCATACACAGTCGCGCAAGGAGGGAAGCGCTGAATTTTTTTTTTTTTTTTTTTTTTTTTAATTTTGGCAGATTTAACCAATGACAGTTTACTGTCTTCAAACTGAAAGCTACGCAGACGCGCCCGCTGAACACCAGTGTGTCTGAATGATCGGCTGAAAAGTGCTCTGTGTAACGCTGAAGTGACAGCAGGTATGTGAGCTGGGTCCTCATCAAATCCAACTCCAAACTGTGGAAAAACAAGTGCAGAAGACACGAAAAGAAGGAATTCTGTTGCAGGACCCGGAAGCTTCCTTTTTGTTTTGTCACATGGCTTACCGAGATATTTCAATAACAAAAAATGGCGACAATCACGTTGTTCAGTGTTGTTTTGCTGCGTCATTAAAATATTCACGTAAACACGGACAAGAAACAGAAAATTGCGGGTAAGGTGTTGCCAGATCTGTTAGATGAAACCTCTAACAAGTTACACGTAGTACTTTGGTAAATAGTGGTATTTGCGCTGGCTTTGAGATTTGTTTACAGTTTTTGCAGTGAAGGGGTGTGTACGGTGTTGGGCGTTAGCCGTTGACTGCGTGAAAGAAGACGACTTGCAGTTTTATTGATTTCAGCATAGGCTTGCATTTTACATGCATATTGGAAAGCAACAATTATTTATGTACAGCACAGTATAGTGTACTGTACGTAACCATGAGTTTTTAGACGAGTCTATGCATTAAATGCATGCATTAAAAGTCAAAACTGCTTTCGATCGTAATAATATTATAACATTCAGTATATTTTATGTTTTTGAAAGTCGACTGCACATATTTTTTGTTCTGCAGTATAGCCAAGTTGTCTTCTAGCGTACGTCTGTTTTCGTGTGCGTGCTTTTTAGGTTCAGGCATTTTAAGTGTAGAAAGATTTTGGCTAAGACCCCAGTTTAAGGAGAAGCAATCTGTATTTACAGTGCACGTAAACAACAAATGCGTTAGAAAAATATTGCGCAGATGCTTTAAAATAGGGTATTTTTGCCATCGTCCCGTGAAATGTCACACGCACCTAATCGAGTTGTTTACAAGAAGGAGTAACCAGGGGGGCGTGGTCGCAAGGGGAGGAGCCTCTTTTGTATGCAATGCGACTGGCCCGCTGCGGAAGAACTTCGCGATGAGGGCGGGGTCAGCAGAGTATAGTCATAACAAGTCTGACGTAAGCCTCTCTTTGCATGCATAAATAATTGTTTTCGCATAATATAACGCTATTGTCTTAATTGCCACTACTCCCAGTCTCATTAATACGTCATTTTGCATTTCAGTAGCATATATGCCACCTGCATGAATAACATTTTGAGTATCGTGTATTCTTGATGGAAGTGTCTGGAGAAAACCTTAAAACTAAAACCTCCGCTCCCAATGCATTACGTGCAAATTAAAAATAATCACAGTGCATGGTTATAATGAAAATTACCGATTCGTGTGCTCGCCAGAGATGTTTGAGCAAACAAACGTGTACACGATGTTTTTAACCGTTCATCATATTTTTATTATGGTAGACACTAACAGTTCCCACCCAAAATTCCTGTGGTTGCCCATAGGAAACAGTTTGCTTCTTAAGTTCATTGTTATCCAGTAATCTTCTGAGAAAGCTTATTGCACGCGGACGTAACACTATACATTCAAATAAATTCATGCATTTTGTATGCCTTGTAGACTTAAGAACAACATAATATCTTATCTGGCAAGATGCCCGTCATTTCGATATGTAATTCTTACAGTCCAGTTTTTAATGCTCTATAACTTAGAATTCATTCACTAGCTAAAACTACATATTGCTTAAGTTTTAGGAATTCATTCCTTTTCACTACAATGGACTGCCATCCCTCCCATTGTATACACATGCCTTTGCCTGTCAATGTCATTTTAATTTGATGACATTATTGAATGCGCCTCACATTGATTTTATTGTGTTTTTTACTATACTGACTCCATTACAGGCTTGCTGGTTACCCTGCAAAATGACTCCGACTTCTCTGACTTCATTTGTAAAGACTACAAGAAACAAGTGCCTCTCATTCATCAGCTGGGGAGGATTCAAGCGGAGACTTGATGTGACAGGCCACCCTGGTTCAGTTATCACAGTGCTGATGCTGTCCATAGTAAAGGTACAGTACTGTGATAACTGAAAGATGGCGGCCATCTTGTCCTCAAAGCATCACTCCAGAAAATATTCTTATTACTTTTGTATGTGTTCAAGTATTTTTTTTAACCATCCATGTGCCCTTGTCACGTACAAAGTATAATTCTCCTTCAAAGTCATGAAAACATTTTCTTATGAAAAACTACCAAAAGTAAATTATAACTTTTGCAGAAACTGACTCCAAATACACCATATATGGTCACTTCCTCCTTGACTTTCTGAAAATAGAAAGAAGGGGCAAGTTTGAACAGAACAGAGAATCAGCCCCTACACAAGGCTGCACATGAATATTAAAGAATTATTCTGGTTTCGCAGATTTTGTTGGATAATGAACGCAGAATTTATTTAAAGAACAGGATTTATTTTATTATTTTGTCACTCGGTGAAGTTTAATATGTATGCATACAGTTTTTAAAATAGAAAACAGACATATTTCCAATTCCTGACTACTGGGATGAAGTATTTTTGAGGAGACTGAACAAGGAAAAATGTAAATAAAATGTTGTTGGGTGATGGGAGCTCCGTCACACCAACTGGAACATAAAAGACCTTTTGGGTTTCATTTTCAAATAAATTCAGTTCTACAAATGATCCTGAATGTGACTTCTGTATCACTGCAGATTAAATCTTGATTAATATATTTGTCCTTGTTAGGGAATGAAATGGCAGCAACGGTTTAAATCACTACCATGAAATTCAATCTGAAATCATTAACAACACCTGCTACCTTCTGTGTACATTTTAGAGTTGGTAAGTTGCTTTGTGGATGAATGGCAACACTTATGAAGCAGTGATTATGAAGATGTGTCAGTAGTTTGTATAAACGTAGTTGTATCAACGAAGTTTATTGATAAGAACACGTATATTATTAGAGAAAGTTTTTGAAGCACTCTAAATATTATGGGAATAAAGGAAGCTCGACTGCCAGTTACACACTATGGATGTTCATCATTTTGGTTAATGTTTATTGTTAATGTCTAAGACTATGTCTGCATAATTCTGTTCCATATATATATATATATATATATATATATATATATATTTCACAGTCTGGAGGAGTTTGGCAATAAAGAATTTAATTGTGTATGTGATAAATAAAACTTTAAAATGTGAGAAGTCAACATAAACTTTGTTAAATTTGTGTGATTGTAAGATACCGTTCCTTAAATTGCAAAATATAATCAGAAACACTGACAATATGAAACGGAATTAACTGAATATACGAAATGAAAAATATATAGGACCACGTGTAATAAAGCATCAGTAAATGCTGTAATACTCATTCAATAGACATCTATTTAGATGGAAAACATTATAGGCACTGGAAATATTAGTTGCATGTATTTTGTATCAAATTCGTTATCTATTAATGTGCAACTTCTCGAATGTTGTTCTGGGTCAATTGTTTTTTTTTTGCAGCGGATGAACTGTTCCTTTCCTAATTGAAAATTCAAAGACGGCATTAACAAATAGGACACATTAAATGCACACTTGTATTCTAAGTTGTTATAATTGCAGAAAATTATTTTTCAAGAAAAAATTTACAATTGTATACGGCCAGACAAGCTGATTCTATTTTCGATTATATAACGTAATATTTGTCGACCTAACGTAATATTTACATGTATATATACATATTAAATGCGTGTTTGTGCCTGTTCTGTAGTATTACAAAAATGAATATTAAGTTAATATAACTTAAAGATACAGGACATGTTGCGGCGAGACATTTGCTTGTTTCTTGTTAGCGTTCCCCGCACGACGCGTTGTAATTTTCATGGGAAATTCAAACCATGTTTTCTGGCAGTGACGTGCCGATGATACTCATATGGAAATAACGGGAAGTCCCTCCCCCTAAGTAAAACATGCGCCCGGGCCCTAATGCAGCCAGCTTCTCGCCAGCGTTGCAAAAACATGTCGCACTTACGCAGCCCTCAGATGGATAAGAGGAATAGAAAACGCACAGACAGATGTTGATATTTTCCCACTGAAGAGTTGTAAAATATCAGATGTCATGGAAATTATGAACCATGGAGCTGAGTAAACGAAAATAAAGCCATATTTATAGCATAACTTCTGGTGCTAATTTAAGGAGAATCTAACCCAGGAAATGCAAAGGGGAAATTCCTTAACTCTTAATCATGTTTTGGATTCCGCTTTCTTGTAAGAGCACGGCAAAAAGCTGGCGTAACGGACACCGGAACAAATTCCCGAGCTCCCTTTTTTGCACTGACTAGGAAAACACCGACAATATTTTACAGCATGTACAGAAAACTACAGTGCTTTCAGAATGTACCGTTTGTTTTCTCAGACTATACTACGACTATTCTTAATAAACACCTTTTTCGTTGCGTTGACCAAGCACATAAAGAAATAATTTGTAACTTTGAAACATACGGTAAAAAACCAGTAGCAAACCTAACAAAAAGAAAGCATTGTACTTGAAAGCACTAATCGCGTACTTCGTCTCGCATCCAAGCAACGCACTGCAGAAAGGGGAACGCCTTTCAGCGCCAACGTGCTCTTGCAATGGTTAATTAGGTCCGAACGTTTTGAGTGACAGGCTCGGCATCCAATCAACGTCGCCCTCGGACTGAGTGGAGCCCTGTTTTCGGGAATCGACACGGCGCTTGACAGGAAAGCTCGCGGACCGGGGCACGCAGTATGTCATCCGCGGACTATTGCTTCTTCTGTACAATTTAACGCGTTTGTATGGGTAAAAAAGTCGACAGACATTAATAAAGACGCATTTTTAACGTTCATCCAGGCTTATCAGCGCACGAGTCTGGGATATTTTTTCTGAGTGTGCTCGAGAAGTTGTCGATGGCAATAAAGATACGGAAGTAGGTAAGTTCATATTCGCAGGCTTTTTAATAATCGCTGCGATTGGTTTCTCTTTTTCTTTGTCGCGTTTCCTCTTATTCTGTTAAAACGGCGTTGTGTAGATTTTAAAAAGGGAGCATTATTGGGCTGAAACAACTCAAAACCAAATCGTTCTGGTATTTAAAATCGAAAGGTGGGGGAAAGAAAAGCCGTCCGCGTTCGTTGAAGTGAGTCTGGCACCGTGAAAAGGGGCTGAAGTCGCTGTGAAGCCATTTGTCTGCTTGGCTGGGTGCCTGGAAGCCGATTGTTTTAAAACCACCCCTTAGTAATTAATTAAGAAAGGGGGGCTTCAGGACGAATCGGTCTGTCATGTAATGAGAGTTGGACTCGTGTCACTCGCGGGAATAAGGAAGCGAAAACGATGCATCAGCGAGGCAGCGGCCATTGCGCCGCGCGACACAGAAATGGCCGGGGGACCCGGGGAGGGGGCGGCTGTCCTCTCGGCTTAGTGCCGTCGGAGCGGCTTTAGTGGCGAACCGAAGGCCATTAAGGTAAACGAGGAAGGACAGGAGGTCTAGAATACTGAAAAGTCATTTGTTAATTTTCAGTTATTTGATGACAAAGATGCGTACTAATATAGTATATAAAAGAATAAAAGGAAAACGCGTTAAAAAAAAGTTTAGACAGCTCTAAGAAAGCTCTTTGCTGATGCTTATATTATGTAATAATACATTATAAAACATTGCTGTTCTATTTAAATGTTAATATGTGACATTTTCCAACAAATAATCGAAGTATTCGATAATTTCTTTTTGTCATTCAGTAACTGGTATAGACTAAGGACTTTAACCGGTGTACAGTACTACTCGATCCGACAGCGGCGGCTGCTTTCCTGGTTGAAAAGGGGTTTAAAAGCTGCAGCTGGTGCAATCAACAGAAGAGTGACCGCGTACACTTTGCTGTGTAAAAGTGTAGGCGAATTATTGTTAACACACACGAATTTCGTATGACGATACCTTTTTGGGCGTGGTTTGGTTGTATTATTCAATATAATAGTTCATTTTGTGTTATCCCAGTAATTTACTGTTTTATCGTCAGATGTGCTAGTTCGCATTTAACTAACTCTTTTAACCTAATGAGTAATACAGACATGGGTACTTTCACTTTTGTCATCTGGGGTATACAAACTTTCTTTTTTTTTTCTTTTACAGTGAACCTGAAAAAATATTTAGTTGTAACTGGTTCTAACTCAGATTTAAAAAAAAATATTGTTTGAAATGATCTTTTCTGTTATTAGAAACCAAAGCATGTACAAAAGCATTTTTTGTAAGACTTGGCTTTGAAAACAGTTTATGGCTACAATGTTATGGCAGTAAACGTTCTTATTGCACGTAAACTATGTCAGTACTAAGGAACTGCTATTGCTGCTGTGGGTGTGCGGTTCGGTAGGCTACGTGCCTGTGTCCATGTCCAGAAGGTCAGAGGTTCAAATCCCTTTGGCAGCAGAGTAATCGCAACACTGTTGGGCTGTTTAATAAGTTCCTTAACACCAACTACCCCAGACACTGGTTTACCCAGCATTTTCCTCACATGTATGTTACTTTGCACAAAAGCACCTGCTAAATGTAAATATGTTGTACCGCAAGTAACTGGTCTGATTGCTAACATTTCCATAGTAAAGGTTAATATGCTGGGAATGGTTATATAGGCCAAGAGTGAAGTATTGATTTAAAAGAAAAGATGTACAATAAAATCATCATTGTAAATAAACATATTAGGGAATTAAATTATTAAAACAAGATGCCCTAGCACGGGGTGGCATGGTGGTGCAGTGGTTAGCACTGTCGCCTCACACCTCTGGGACTCGGGTTCGAGTCTCCGCCTGGGT
>JAODJX010000047.1:8369775-8383795 GCA_026776945.1 Isichthys henryi
CCATTGCCTCCGGGATAGGCTCCGGACCCCCCGCGACCCAGTAGGATAAGCGGTTTGGAAAATGGATGGATGGATGGCATAGCTATATTAGAGCATTTAGGTCTCATTTAGGTCCAACAGCTAACTCAGTGAACGTTTTGTCTGAAAGCTTTGTAGTAGTTTTGATTGGGACTGATTGCAAGGAAATTCTCTTTTGTGGTGACTGGGATTTCTGTAGCAGCAAATTGCATTATTTCATTATGGGTTTTGCCATTTCGTAAGTGATTCCACACTATGGTCCATGTTCCTGTAGCTTGTGGTCTGTTAATACTGAGGGATATGGGGTGTGACTCCCTTTTCAAAGAAAACTAGACAGAGTGTATCCAGGAAGCACAACTCCTTGTCTTGGAGGCAGGCAATGTCTTTGTGCAAATAATTCTGGTAGAAAAATGTGGGAGAAAAATATACAGCAGGAAAACAGGGAGAAAACTAAGAATGAAGGCTTTATTTCTGGGAACGTGCTTTTATGAAAGTGCTTCACAACAAAACAAAAGTCTTTCTAATGCTTGCATCCAGTGATACACTAATTTGTATTAAGCCTGAAAAAACACTGTCTCCGAAAATGTATTTAAACTTTGTTTGACCAGAGGTAATTTAATAACTTAATAAGCTTTCATGTACAACAATAATTTTAATGTGATACATCAACTGCACTCTACCACCCCTCAATAAGGTGACTTGAACTTACATGCCACTTCAGTTGAGCTGAGCCTAAGCCTGACAGGCTAACTTGTTTTTGGTTTAGCTACTCCTAATAAATATAGCTGTTTGTACATGTCTCTATTTTATTTCATATTAGCAGTACAGAAACTAATCTAGTACTAGTAGTAGCACTCTGCCTGTCATTTATCTTGTGATATGCATCTACAAATTCAATTTCAACACCATATACTGAAGGTCTTCAGCTAGCTTCCTGATTGTAATAGAAAAATAAATCTTGTGCATTTCAGCCTCATTCTGCCTTGTTCCTGCTTAGCATGCTAGTATCATTTGAATCACGCTAATGGGCCCTCTAATGCATACCTCTTGTAGATCTAATTGCAACCCAAGACATCTATGAGAAACTATAAAATCATTATTAGAAAGCAAGTTAAAGCACTTATATTTAGATAAGTATCAGTGACTAATGCATCAAATGGCCTAAAAGGCACGGCAGAAAACTCACAGAGGTGGTGAATTTCCATTGCCCTGCAGCAGTGATTGTTTTAGACTCCCTATGGACCTGCTCAACCATAACAATATTCTTTAGCTTAAGCCACAGCTGTGGTTCCGAATCCCTCAGCCAGACAAGGTAAAGTTTAGAACCTGGTTTACCATACATCCCCAAAGCGTGTCTTCCATTGCTTGTCGTCTCAGGGTCATTAAAGACAGCGGCATACAATATTGAGAGGTGTTCAGCATCCACTCTTCGAGGACAACCGAAACCCTAGGTTTACATGGGTAGGAACGAACGTTAGAACAACTTTAATCAGAGAAAGATTAGCCTTATTACTGCATTAGTAATATAATTTACATTTTGTTACTTAATAACAGAACTAAACATGTTTTGGCATGCTTGCATTGCATGTCCATGGCTTAATTATCCTCAAAAGTTGGTTAATATCACTACATTTATTTAACTTATGGACTGGGTCCGATGAGAAATACAGAATTCACTTGGTAGTATAATTCATTTGAGTGATTAGAAATGTTCAGTGTAAACAACAGTGGCCTGTACTGTGAAGCGGGGTTACTGGCTTATCGGGGTAGCTTGTTGGATTTAAGGTTTGTAGTACAGGCCACAGGTTTTAAAATATGTGATTATATTGTGTGACCTCGCTGTCTACCAGACTGAACAACCCTACAATATTATGAATACATAAGCAAAATGAGAGATTGTTAACTACCATTTTGAGCTAACTCTTCCAATGAGGGGAATGAAATGAATTACACTACTGAAGTGAACTTTCTTGAGTTAATCTAAAGGTGGAGCAAAGAAGTATCTACATTGGACTGCTTTAATTAAACATATTAGTCTTTAATCTCTTGCAATCCAGTGAGCAATTTTGCATAGAATTGTCCACTATGTTGCAGAACGTTGACCTCCTATAATAACCATATCATAATCTGTGGATAGGTCCTTAGATTACGGTCATTTAATGGTGAAACCAGATACACTTTTAATTCTTGTTGGATAGGACCTTGTATTGTTTGATATGTTGACATCAGCAATGCTCACCCCTGTATTCCTATCAACCGGGAAAACTAGCTTGACAGTTTACTGTGGGAAATAGACGCAGTGTTGATTTTGACAAGATACTCGAATTGACAAACTGGTTTTTGTTTTGTTAAAATTCAATGCTTTATCTGTGTGTACGTTTCTTATTAGTGTTTCAAACCATTCTAAGGCAGTGTTTTAACTACAGTTAAAGGTGATTTGATGAAATGGAACATGTTGCGTCATATGATCTCAGAAATGACGTTTCTTTAGCGAATGACTAATGCTTTTAGTATCTGCAACAGTTATAACGCAACACAGATGAGCCGCAGTGACGGGTATTAACTCATAAAAGTTTAATTATTTATTTAATTACTTAAGAGTAGGGAAAAACGTTTTCGAAAATTACTGTACATAATTACAATATCACTTTTACTGCAGTTTTCTTAGACATCGCTACCATGTCAGAGACATTTGAGATAAAAACCAGATACTAGATGTATAGATATTTGAGATAGATTTCGTACATTAGATATGTAGATGAAGGTTTCTGTTTTTGTGGATATTCATTAACTTAAAATATCTTTATAAAGCTGGCATGTTAATCGAAAGGCATTTGCAAGGCAAAAGTAATTTTTGTTTATTTTAAAAGGTCTAAATACCATATTTATGTACGGCCATATTTGTGAAAAGTACCATGACTCACTTTTGTTGTTGTTCTTCATTAAAAAAACAAACAAACAAAAAATAACTGTTTTTGCAATGATAGCTATTTGATGTTAAAGTTCAGTCCTCACCGGCAATTGGTTCTGGCTGAATATTTTTTTTACATTATTCACCTTTAAGTATTAACCATTTGTTTTTACTCAAGGAGACTGCCGAGTCGGAGAATTTTTTGCAGTGGATTAATTTCAGGTCCTATATCAGTGTAAAATCGATTAATTATGAAATAACAATTGCAACAACCTGCAGCCCTGTACTAGATGTGATGCATGACTTAGTAGGTTAAAGCTCTGTGCCAGTGAACTGTAAGTCGGTGGGTTTGAATTCCTTGGCCAGCATAGTAATTATATCACAGTAAAGCCCTAGAGTAAAGTACTTAACCCTAACAGTTCCAGGGGTACTGGCTGACCCTGCTGTCTGAACCCAAGCTGTAGCTTGTACTACACTTTGGACTAAAGTGTCTGCTAATAAAATGTAAGCGTCTGGCAGGTGGAACGACGGACAACACTTGTATTCCCAAACGAGATTCAGTGAAATATTTAAAGGTGTATAGCATTCTAACATTAAAAACCTCCAGATTCTATAAATGTTCAAACCACTACGGATTGTTGATGTTGGTATGGAGAAATCCTTTGAAATGCAGACTCTTTGCTTTGGCTCCCTTTGTTGTGAATTGTGTTATAGCACAACTCTTCCAAAAGATCAGGCTTTCAATCTCATAATTCGAAATGTATGAGGCAGTAGAAGATGACTGGATTTTTTTTCCTCTCGGGATTTTGTTATGAGAAGATACGTCAACGGTGGAATGTAGTGTGTTACAGTTGTCTAGTAGTATGCTACACTGAAGTGTATCTGTACATACACACACACACTGGTAGTCTAGACGTAGCTTTTCTGCCATTCTGAAGAATGTTATTTAAAAGAAAAAATTCAGTAACACTTTACTTGAGGGGACAGAAATACTTAGAATTCAGTTACTCCTGAAGTATGAATCATGAACTAAACAAACAAATATAGTTGTTACTAAAGATGTGTTGTTATTCGCTAATGATGAACAAACATGAGATCAGTTTGCAACTAATACTTACTTTGTGGCTAATTAATACATAAGTAATAGAATAATACTATAATATTTGTGCTCCTAAAGAAAAGTGTTACCAAAATTTCTATATTCTTACAGTGCTGCTAGATTAGAATTTGGTGATAAGTGGTCATTGTTGACATACCACAGCAAACAATAACAAAATGTGTCTTCTGCATTTAACCCATATGTGACATCGTGACATAGCAGGGGGCAGCTAATTCAGCCTTGCTGATCGGGGATTCGAACCAGCAATCTTTCAATTACCAGTGCGCTTCCCTAACCATTAAGCCACCACTGCCCACTAATGCTTGATTCTGAAAACAGCTTTTTGTACATAATCCTTAAAGAATATACTGTAAAGAGGAATGCAAAAGTGCTTGTCTCATAAAGGATTCTAACACCCTTTAACACCAGGGTAATGCCTTTATGAGATCCATTGGCCTTTGCAGCTGTTGTTTGCAGTGGGACTGTGCTGGGAGCCAGAGTGTTTGCTAATATGGATTCTTTGGGCTGTGCCCTGGGCAGCAGTAATACTTCCATTATCCAGCCAACAGGCTGACCACTGGGAATTAATCCAAGCCAGCAAACATTTTTGGGACAAACAAATGATTTTCACTACTGGATGTTACAAGGCTTGGATTCTTATCCGGTTTAAAGGTATAGCAGTTTTAATTACTTAATTTAGTAAGACGATTTTACATAAACAGTGCTTCTCAACCGGGTCCTTGGGGATCCCCAAAGGGTCCGTATTTTTGTTTTCTTTCAGCTCCCTGCTAGACAGTCCACAGATCGAAAATGTGCACTTGGGGTTGCTGAGGACTGGTTTGAGAAACACTATACAATTTTCACGTACAATTGAAAGCAGGGTCAGTCAGTCAAGAGCCCAACTGTGAATACGCTCTGCTGACTTTAGGACTTAAACCAGTGACTTATAGTCACCTAACTTCCTGAGCTACACACCTCCCCAGTAGGCTGACTTGTTCCCACAATACTTAGGATGATGATACACAGGGAAACTTTTAACAAATGTTGCCGGACGGTGTTGTTGACCACTATTGCTCAGGCACTTTTCCGTTGATATTGGGCAACAAATTTCTATAAAAAAAAATTTAGATCAGCAGTGGGCAACTTTTTTGCAAAGTTGCCCACTGCTGTTCACCAAACACTTACCTAGTTAGTCGTTGTGATCCAGATCTAGATCCTTGCAGTAACAGATCCAGACCAGTTGCCCTTTTTCCTCACCTGGTTGGCAATTGCCCAAGATCATTGCTTACTGTATCATCACTTTTATAAGACTTAACACAAATCAGCAGAGAAGAACAATGATATATGAATTTTAAATATTTCAGAATTATGTGTAGAGCATATTTTGGAGGGTCACAGCAGTGAGAAGCTATGAGCCGAGGATTATCAAGGATCTAGAACCACTACAAGTTCACACTATTCTTCTGGAATAATCTTTTCAATTCACCATGGCTTGAAAACGCTCAATTCCTCCATGTGTTGGTAGCCTGATGTAAATGCTAGGAGCAAAGTGAAGAATTTGTACCGGGTGGGTCAGCTGTGTACTAAAAAAAAAAATCACAAACTTTGATGCGCTTTGCAGTCCAAGCTTGCGGTTATTCATTGTTCTTCTCGATTCTTTGGTCAAAAGCGCATCCATCCACAGATGCGCTAGCGATTTCCGCAGCTATCGCAGCTGAGGCGGCTGTCAATAATGTACTGGTCGTCACTGAGGTTAATGAGGTCACCCCATAACATTAGAGATGACCTGTTTATATGCAGTGAGTGTTCTTTTTCAACAGTACAGGGTATTCTGCAGTAATATAGATATTAATAAGTCAGTATCAGGCCTGGGGGAAGCCATGTGAAACAACATAAAATTACCTACCCAGGGTCCAAAAAAGGTTCCTAAACAAACAATAATGCATTTGTAATGCATTCAGCCGGCCAGTCTAGTTTCACCAACCACTTAACCCAGTTAGTCGTTGTGATCCAGATCTAGATCCTTGCAGTAACAAGAAAACACGATGCTAATTGGATGGAACATCAGCAAATTGCAGAATTATGATAAATGAATATCCAAATAATTATAAATCAAATCACCTAGTCTGAGTAATTCTCTCCAGTTCCTTAGTTACTTAGATTTTTGTCAGAAAATTGGCCTTACATATGTCAGAAAGTTTGATTTTGAATAATGTCTCCTGCACCACGAACACCTGCAATAAGTATAGTGAATCAATTGCTTTGACTTCGAATGGCCTCAGATCTGCACTGGGCACCAGTAATGAAAGTGAGCAGGTTGGTGGAATGGACAAACCACTTAAGACAGGCGCTTGAGGGAGGGATTCCCTGGCAGAGAATTTACAACATCTCATCACAGAATCCTTTGTGCTTCATGTAGGAATCTGGGTGGGTGTGTCCAGCAGGTGGCTGATTTGGTGCCCAAAGGTAGACATAAGTGAATTAAATGCTCGCTTCATGCGAAAGCATTTCCAGCCCTTGATTGTTGCTGGTGTTTCATCTCACAAGCAGCACAGGCCTGGAGGACCCCTCACGTTTTACCGCATTAAGACACGGCTTCACTGGAAACCGATTCAACCGTTGCCATCAGAGCAGAGCTTGTGGAGATGCCGGTGTGGTGCACAGTGACAGCCGGCACTGATCATGGAGGCAGTAGCTACATGCTGTTAACACCTGTGACAGTCACGGTGGGTAGGGAACTAGCCTTTGCCTGTTGTATTCAAATCCGTTTCCAGTTGGGTCCGTGGACTCGTACCGTCTGCTCTTGCTAATACACACACTCCTCATATGAGTATAACCAGAAACTGGTGTCATGACTGTGTGGTTTAACACTTATAGTTTCTTCTGGATTCTTATATCCTGTGCAGATGGTCCCCTGCCTTGTTCCCTGTTCTTCTCTCTATAGCTTGCCTGCTCACTGTACTCAAAAAGCTGTTTATGGAAGATGGATGAAACTATAAGTAGTGCATGATGTGAATGACAATATACATGGAAATCCAGAGGTTGTATTCGAAGAAATACAGTCCATCAAATAATTATTGTTATTTTCCAAAAGGGATGCTACACTATAGGGAGTCCAAGGACCTTATGTATAACAGAACTGGATTTTTGTGTTGGCAACTTGTCGAATTTAAGGTACCCCAGATTAACTGGACTTTATTAGCCTAGAGTACCTTAAATACAACAAATTGTCTTGCTAACCCAAAAATCCAACTTTGTCCCTGATAGAAGTTAGGGAAATCACTCTACCTGCTAGGGGATTTGAACCTGTAACCTTCTGATCATGATAAACGTTCAGCATTAACAGTGCTTGTTAGCATTGTAGCTTTGAGGATGCATATTTTTTTCTTTTTTGGCTTGTATCGAAACTGACCTTGGGCTCACGTGAAAAGGGAACACATGGGGTGGGAGATCCCACCCAGGGCGGTCACTGGCCTTCAATGGGAACAATCCTCCCTGCCTCTCCTCCAGGGCTCGATGTCACGACTCACAGCGATGGAATTGGGCCGGCAACTCTGCGGGAAGATGAGGAAGGCGAGGAGGCCCGAGACTGCTGTGCCCGTCACAGCCTGTGGCTTGGGGATCCACTTCTACACCCCAGAGATCAACCCACTGGAGATCCAGGAGGGAAGCCACTCGGCCGAGGACCTGTGCCTCGAGGCGGCCAAGAGATGCCGTAAGTCGGGCCGGCTTGAAACAGCTGACAAGATGTCATCAGGAAACTAGCTCCAGCCACAGGCTAGTCACAGAGCTGCTTATCACTGTCTCTGGTGTGCGGGGGAGGGGGAGGGTATAACAGAGGAAGTCATGCAGGAGAGCATGCTCGCGAAATCGGCAAAAGGGTGTATCCTGGAAACAGACAAACAAAATGGTAAAACAAAACTTAACACGGACACCTATGGAGACCCACACTATAATTAAAATATGCATTGTTTTGTGACAAAGGTGTATGAAACTATTTCCTATTTACCAGTGCATCCTGGTGCTAGGCAGTGTCAAACCTGACATAAAAAGTGAGAAACTGTTTAGCGATGATAACTGACAGATGCTCTCACTTCCTTCAGGCATCTCTCCCCTCTGTCACAATTTATTCGCCCTCTATGAAGAATACAGGGACATCTGGTACCCCCCTAATCACATTTTCACAATCGGTGACAGTTACGTGAAGCTGCATTACCGTATGAGGTGAGTGTCGGCCGCGGGGGCTTATTTCACATATTGAAAGTGATGCATGCAACTCCTGCACATACATGTCCTGATGCCTTTACGGGGGGGGGGGAGGGGGGGACGACAAAAAACTAAAATGAAGTTCCCTCACAGCCGTGAAATGTGAAATGATTCATGGGGCATGGCAAGGAACTGGAGGAGGTTTTTGGTGGCGCTTAAATATGAGAAGTGGGAAAACTCCCTGAGAGCCGAGAGCAGACGTACGCGGTGCCGTCACGGGGCTGTCCGCCAGCATGCGCACGCCCTCGTACGCACGTTCTGTCACTGCCTCCAGAATACACAGGCCTCACTTACACAGAATCCCGCCGTGTGACACAGCATCTCTCGGTGCAGGTTCTACTTCACTAACTGGCATGGCACCAGCGAGAATGAGTCTCCCATCTGGAGGTACTCCCTGAACAAACAGAAGAGCTGTGCTAAGCAGGAGAGCCCCGAGGGAACGCCCCTTCTGGATGCTGCCTCCTTAGAGTACCTGTTTGCCCAGGTAACATCCCGCACCATCTACAGCCTCGGTGACCAGTATGAGAATTCTGTCTGTCTTTCTTCAGCAACCCCCCCCCCCCCGGCCCCCCCCCCCCCACAGACAGACAGACAGACAGTAAGCGAGGGAGCCTGTTCAGATCCCAGGTGATAATTAAAGCGCTGCTATAATCTCCAGCATGGACATATTCCGAAGACCAAATAAACAGACACCGCTAAAGGAATATGGGGCGCAGTTATTTGGAGGCCGGGGTAGCCGAGCAGTGCTGCGTCTCCCCCTGGTGAGAAGCCGGGAAAGGATGAGATCAGAGCACCGTGAGAGAGAGAACTAAGATATACAGGAGAGAGGGACGGCATCCAGGAAGAGCAGAGAGAGAGAACCCTGTGCGAGGAAACCGGCTCGCATCACCAGCTGGGACCCGAGGGAGACTCTGACTCCACAGCCATGTCTGTACTCAGTCTACAATCCGGATTTCAAAAGCCAAGCTGGAGACAGAATGGAAGCATCACAAAGGTCAGAAATAAAAAAATTTTGCAGGAACATTGTAAAAGCCTTTCATAATAATCATATTTAACAGCATAGTAGCACTTAATCCAGAACCATCACCATGGACGCTGGAGACACATCCCTGCACATCTCCTTGGATCTATGGTCCACCTTAGGGACTCTCCTTGGGTTCACATGGTCCACTTTACACCCTGCATCAGAAGGTATAGCACACAGGTCTATAGGGTTCTGTTTCTCTCTCACACTAAATGCAAACACTTAAATAACGATTTAGGTTGCGGGACCTTCCATTAACACTCTGCCTGTGCCATCGAAGTGATTCACTCAACATCGCTTCTACACTTCCTGCCTCATAAATCTCACCGTTAACATTTAGAAAATGCTTCAGATGCACAATAAAAAATGGGGCAGGATGGTGAATACAGCTGCTCAGACTCGCATCTCAGCGAGAGTCAGACATGATACCATCTCTGTTTTAATTATCTGCAGCTCAATAAAGATCAGTCCAAACATGAGGGTCCCTTGTACACCTGTTGGACAGCCTGTCCGTTTAAATGTCCACCACCCTTTGCTGCAGGAGTGACGCGCTGGTAATATCACACCTATTGAACTTATTTAATTGCTTTTTCTCTGCCCATCCATCCCTGCGTTGATGTTGTTTTCTTCTTCAAACAGGCGACAGGGTCAGTTTAGGGGCCATGTGATGTCATGTCACACGGGGCGACCAAATAATCATGCCTGTCCAGCATGCCATCTCCACTCCAACTGTATAATGAAAAATTTCAACATAACCCAAAGAACACCACCTGTCGCCTGAAGGTTGAGCTGATTCCCAGCAGGGGGCAGCAGAGAGTCACTGCACCATAGTTCAGCTAAACTCACTAAAGACCCAAACTTCAGTCAAAGATGCCAACCACAGAAGAAGCCTTCTGTAGGCCGATCTGACCTGTTCTCTTACTCTCAAATAATCCCCAAATGCACAGCGTTGAGGAAAAACAAAGCCCCCCGCACATCCAAGCCGGTCAGCTACGGCAATGTTCTCTGACGATGTCACCTCCACTGGACGCCACTATCCTCAGCCACCCAGCACTTTTCACACTACAGAACGTGCCCAGAAAGGGGTAGCATGTGTTTGTTTTTTCGTTTCCACAGTGGGGGGATTGATCCCTCTGCTTCTTAATTTCAGGGGAGTGGGGAAGACAAACATCAGTTTCCACAGGGGATGGAAACTGCACTAATGCTAAGCCGTCACAACTAGCCAGCAGCTGCCACCCTCCATCACACGCACACGCACCTACACAGTGCTCTGTAGAACGAGGCCATTGAAATGCATCACCTGGCCACAGACACCTGCACAGTGTAGAGGCTAGAAGGTACAAGAAGGGCAGTTACATAAATATCATAACAAGCATCATAGACGTTTAATGAAATAAAAACTTGCTTGTGGTTCCCATGTGTATAATCTCAAAACAACTCAGCAGTCTCCCGGTGTGAGCACAGATGTAAATAAGGATATGGCTATTGGAACAGTGGGACAGAAGAGAGGTAGAGGAAGTTTGACTGACAGGCCTGCGGTCCCACTAAATGCTAACGCATGGCATGACATTTACGGGGCGCGGTGACAACGGCCTGCACTGGCGTGACGCCACAGCGCTCTAACGGGCAGGAGCAAGACCTTATTAAAGGTCCACTGATTTGAGATAGTGGAAAACCCAATTACCAGGCCGCCCTGCTCAATCTCTCCAAGGCCTTATTAACACGAACACTGGTGTTGATTCTGGGATCATTTCTCTCACCGTGATTCTGGGCTGAAGTGGAGCTGTAAAGGACATCGGCAGCCAATGGGGAGAAAAGCAATTACTGAAAGAAAGGAGTGGCACAGGTTCCCATGATCCTCTTCACAAAACCTGCTGAAAGATGCTCCCATGATGCTTTGCTTGCCACCTTAGTGGCCCATTGAGTGAAGCAGTGAGAAGCAGCTCGATGGCTGGGTTGGGAAGGTTTATTGTGTTACGGAACAGATAATGAATTGCAGCTGACTCTGTGTGGACTAATTGCATTATGGTTTAAATAGTGTCCGATGGGACGATTTAGGGTTAAGCAGGAAAATTATGAGGCATGATCCTGCCAGGTGTTGCTGTCACAGGGGTCGATGATTAATATTTTGAATTTGTCGTGTTCCATTGTGTTTCAGGGGATTCCTTAGATTTCTGAGCATCATTTTCTGTGGGATCTTTAAAAGGGCATTTAGTTTTGGTTTTTACCAATGCTGTAATAAAGACTTTTTGATTTTATGAACTGCACTGCGCCTCTATTGAACCTGCACTGGAGACCTCATCCCACAACCTGCCACAAAGATTTAAGTTGAATTATGGAGGTTACAGATCAGCTACGGTTCAGTTATTAAACCAGGTCCCGTGTCCATGACCAGCAACGTTTAAAAACTACGGCGCTCCATACACTCGAGGCTTCACTGCGATTCTGGAGCTCGTCTTCCCAAATAGCCCCGCTAATGCATTCTAATTCCACAATCACTGGAGGACGAATCGTCAGCAGGGGCGCAGTGAGATTTCCCTTTCAAATAAGCCTAGGTTCACTGGAGAGCTGCCGCAGCCTGATGCATTGTGACAGTCCGACAGCACCGCGGTTTAATTCCGAAGAATGTACGACACAGAAGGAGCTGGGCTGGAGAAAGAGTGGCTCACACTCTCTGGTCTCATTCAACACATGCAACAGCAGCCACTGCTGTATCGCTATTGATTCCTCCACACCCCAATGGAGGCTTCGCCGATAAAATGTGGCCCTGTATTCAAGTACATTCTGTAATATTCCACTGGTTTCAGCTCAAGCGACCCATGTGTCCATGAAACAAACACGCCGTCGCCCAGAGTACAGCTGGTGATCACTCACAGATCAGCCGATAATGACCCACTGGACAGGCGGCAATTACTGTCGGCGTATCTAGAAATAACTCAAAATACAGCCAGCAATTATTCACAGGACATGCAGAAAGCACTCATAATACAGCCTGTGATCACTCACATTACAGTCGGCAAATGACTCACGGTGCAGAGATAAGCAGAGAAAATCCTGTGATTTCATTATGTTCTTACTGAATCTAAGTGGTCTGAACAGAAATGGGCCCAGACTGATCTACCAGTTATTTACATATCTGAGTTTTTTTTCCATGTCTTCGCTTGGCAGCATTACGGGAAACGACACAGGCCCGTGTCCTACGGGGACCACTGAAGACCCTCGATAGAGCAGCAGTCATTCCAGTGGCAAAGCAGACTACCAGTCAGGCCTTCAGCACTGCCATCCTTTCTGAGTTCACTAACTGCAGGGATTGCACTGGGATGAGTAAATAAAAGCAGTGACAGATACAGTGGGTGTGTCTCATGTTATTTTGCTGGCATATCTGAGGGTGTCTCCCATCAGGGAGGCCTGATATCATTGTGGTTTGTACTGCCAGGCCGATAAGGAAATCCTGTTGGCTGGCTGGTATCAATGGCCTGCCTGGTTCACTCGACTCCTTGTTGTAACACATCATCCACAGGCAGAACAAGAGCATGACAATACATCCTGGCGAGTGTCACAAGCAGCCGAGTTTTCTTGAGACATGTCTTTTTAGAATGGGCTAATTGACACGAAGGCATCATATCCAACGACCTACCGGCACCGCATCAGAAAAGTTTGGCATTGTTATTTTTATTTTTAACTCGCAATAGTGACACCTTCAAGCGCAATAATGCACGTGCTGCTGAAACTGCCCATCACAGAAGGTCAACATGACCGGTCACACCAAACCTCTTTAAGTTCATGTCATCTAATCAGCGCAGGAGATTGTTACATGAATCAATTTAGTTTATTTTTATAAAACACTCGACAGAAATTATACTTGCATCTAGGTTCTGATTGGTTGCCTCTGTTGGTAATAATCTTCGACCATAAAGAGCACTTCGCCGGTCACTGCAGCTGGTCCGAGTATGTCGATAATATACCGGTGCTTTGACAGCTAAACAAGACCATTTTCAAGCAATGCTTGTGTTCTCATAAGTTCTACAAAGTAACTCAGGCTTGGCACCCATGTCAACACATGTCTGCATTTTGTACTGTTATTTTAACTGTCGCAAAAGGGATGCCATGTATCCATGATACAACAGCTTGCAACACCTTATTTTTCACATATTAAAATGAGCCAAAGACAGGTTTGGAGGTGACATAAAAAACGGAAAAAGAGAAGGTTTGGTGCATTTTGGTGCATTCGGCTTTAAAAATTTAGCGACAGATTTCATTCCAAGTCAGTCAGCAATGAAGGAATAATATGTCAGTGAGCTATCCAATGCTGGCAGCCCGAGGAAAACATTGCAAGCAAACATTAAATATCCTTTAGATAATTAAGCTCATAGGTGTCTGCCCCATACTGCAAGGGTTTCTGGGAAACAGGCAGAAGGCTGAGCCGCCACACCAAGTCGTCCTTAACATGCAGGTGCCATCATCTACAGTCACACCCTAGTAACCCTGTTGCTTATCGAGACGCTACATTTACTTAAGACCACATTTGTTAACAATATATTTCCATGCATTGCTTTTTCAAAATTGTAATTGCTTGTTTGGACACCTTGACTATGAAGAGGGTGGGTGAAGGGATAGAGAGTGAGGGAAGTTTTGCCAATAGCACAAATTTTGTGAATTTGTGGGATGAGAATACCAACCCCCCCGCCACCCGCCACCCCCC
>JAODJX010000047.1:8391514-8403094 GCA_026776945.1 Isichthys henryi
CACACAAGTCCCAGCTGTCTTTCAGCTTCTGATTCACTGAACACACCTGATCCAGGTAAATCAGCAGTGTGTGGGGCAGGGATAGCTGGAAAACAAGCAGGGCAGTGGCGCCCGAGGACCGAGTTTGAGAAGCACTGGTTTAGCGGGAGCTGGAAATCATTATCCTCCAGAGCCGTAAGAGCATAGGACAGGGCAGGTACAGAGGAATAACACTGTGTGTTCCACCCGAGCAGAAAGAGAGGTTCTATGCCGCAGAGTGCAGCCTGGCCACCCCAGACTGCAAGGAGCTGGCCGACCTCATGAAGCAGTGTATGAACTACGACCCCCGTAAGAGGCCCTTCTTCCGAGCGATTGTGAGGGACCTCAACAAGCTGGAGGAGCAGAGTAAGGTCCCGTTAGCAGTCAATCCATCATAAACAGTCATAAAACATCTTCAAAATAAACACTGGTGTCCGCTTCTATCCTGCAGACCCATCCATCGCCTCTGGGATCATCCCAGCCCAAGAGGTGGATCCCACCCTGTTTGAGAAGAGGTTCCTAAAGAAGATCAGAGATCTCGGAGAGGTGCGGGCAAGTCCCTTTTCGTCACGCCTTTCCTTCCAAGCCGCCTTTTGATTTCCTGAGCTGTCTAGATTTCTTTTCCTCCTGGCGGTGCCCTTCTTCTTTGGCAAAGTTTTTACCGCTAAATGGCCGTGACGAAGTCTCGATCTGACTTGTGGTTTGACTGGTGATACCAGCAAGGACGGTGACTCATTCAGAGAGTTTTAATAACAAACCGCACCTAGGCAAGTTACAGCGTCGATTGATGTCTCAATCAATGTGTGGCAAGGAAGGAGGTGACGGTTATGTGGTGCTGTTCTGGCACGTTTTGGCTGCATCAAATGTCACGGCGCTTATTTCAAAGAAATGAGAATCCGGGAAAATGAGTTTACCTTTAGTGTTAACATAATGTAATTGTTACACGCTTGTGGGAACATGCAAATGAACAAAGCTTACTTGTATGTGAAGGATTAATCTATTAAGTAAAAGCTACTCAAATAAGGGATGTTAACAGGACCTTAATCTAATTCCAAACACATGATGCAAATGTGTCCATACATAATCCAGATTAAGTCACTAGAAAAGGACACCTAATGAAATATGAGGTGCCTGTTTAGGGTTAGGTTCCCCGCTTTAATTGAGTTCCCCTCCCCGCTGTGCTGTAGGGCCACTTTGGCAAGGTGGAGCTGTGTATGTACGACCCGCGCGGCGACCGAACCGGCGAGCTGGTAGCTGTGAAGTCCTTGAAGCCAGAGAACAAGGAGGACCAGAGCAGCAGCCTCTGGCGTGAGATCGACATCCTGAAGGACCTCTACCACAAAAATATTGTCAAATACAAAGGCATCTGCAGTGAAGAGGGTAACCAGATCCAGCTTGGTCTTTCTACAGATTTTTTTTTAAACTCAAATGTAGAAAGAGCTTACAAGTCTTACCTATTTATAAAGCTGGATATTATCACTTGGGCAATTCAGGCTAAGTACAGGGTGCTCCTGGTGTCAAAGCAAGCCAAGAGTTCTGCATGGGGTGGGGTACCCACAGGTACCCAATGGGTAATGCGAAAGATTTGATGGAATGTATGAAAAATATCCTAAAATCTATAATTTGATTTTATAGTATAATGATGTGGGTGGAAATTAATAGGGTATAAGTCGCCCACGGTTCTAACTGGTAAACACATTTTAAAAATAAGTAGGCTATAATTTTATATACCTTTTTGAAAACGTAAGATGCACGTCCACAATTGGGTTCCTGAACCCCTGTAGCACTCTGTCACCATCAAGTCACGGATCTGTCTGCTTCAGTCCCCGTTGCTCAGATTTCTCAGATCTGAACTTTATTTACAAGAACGCAAAATAATTTTATATAAGCAGCAGTACTTCTAAACATCAGTTGATAACATTCAGTGTCACCAAGTCCTCCTTATGTCATGCATACAGAAGAAAAAAAGTTAAATTGAGCGAGTCTCTTTAGCACTGGCCCTGTCGCTGTGGTCTGTCTAGGGGGGAGAAGCATACGGCTGATCATGGAATACCTACCTTCGGGAAGCCTGAAGGAGTACCTTCCCCGCAAAAAGGCCCAGATGGATTTGAAGAGGCTGCTAAGTTATGGAATTCAAATATGCCAGGTACGTCATGGCAGGCAGCAAACACGGTGGCAGCCTGTCCTGGATTTGTCCTTTGGCTGCACGAGATAATGGAAAGCTTGCATTCACGAAAGTCTTATTCTCTCATTCCAGGGAATGGACTATTTGGGGTCTCTGAACTACATCCACAGAGACCTAGCAGCTCGAAACGTGCTGGTAGAGAATGAGGAAACTGTCAAGATCGGAGACTTTGGACTGACCAAGAGCATCAAGGATAACGAGGGCTACTACACCGTGAAGGACGACTTGGACAGTCCCGTCTTCTGGTAGGAGTCCAGTAGCATGAAAGGCCATAGCCAAGGATTACCGTGGGTGACCTAGTGGTCTATAATGTTGGGTCAATAGCTGTAGATGACTTCAGCTGTAACTAATGGTCAGGACCAGGGAGGGATATCGTAAGGGAAGCGCCAGTAACTATAGGTGACCTCATTGAGAATATTAGGTGCCAGTACCTGAGGGTGGCTCAGAAACTGATCTTGGTGAGAATGAGAGAGGTCAGTGACCAAAGGTGGCCTCATTGGAAGCTGGGGTCGCAAACTGCCAAACACCTCAATGAGGAAAATCACAGTAGTCTTACCGAACCGGTTTGGGATGTGGCAATTTGTGAACTTGACTTAATAGCCTGCAGAAGAAAAAGGAGGACAATTACAATCCAGAATAGTGTTTTTCAATGCGAGAGCAGTTGGATATTGATCTGGGCTGATGTCATCCTGCAAAGTACGAAACACCACTTCTAACAACTGTGAGAAAACCAGAGATATTTGCCACCCCAGGTGGACGGTGTATTTAAAGTGAACTTGCGGCTGCTTGGTTTTCTTCCAGGTATGCCCCCGAGTGCTTATTGCACTGCAAGTTTTACCGTGCGTCAGACGTCTGGTCCTTTGGGGTGACCATGTACGAGCTACTGACCTACTGTGAGGCAGAGTCGAGTCCTATGCAGGTAAGCAACTCCTTAAAAACCCACCTCTGCATCTCTGCCACAGAAACTCTGACAGTGGGGGGCATCATTACATAATACTGATGAAGTAAACGAATAACGTTACCATAATGATATATGGTGGTGAACTGTATGTTATGTTGTTATGTCAACCAATCAAACTCACCCACTGCAGCTCAGGTATTCATTGCCTACACACTAATGCAAACCAACCCAGTTTCTGCAGGTCCTCTAGCATTTAGCCATGATGTGGCATTTCTGACTCTCCCATCCTTTGTATTCGCAGGTGTTCTTGAACATGATTGGGCCAACCCAAGGTCAGATGACTGTCACCAGGCTGGTGAAAATTCTGGAGGAGGGGAAGAGACTACCTCGTCCATCAAACTGCCCAGAAAAAGTGAGTGTAGCCACAAGCACAAAACTAGCACTGTCCATTATTTGGAAAACCTCTAATTCAAACTCCACTTCTTAGTTCTTTTTAAAAGGACATTTTTAAAGTGTTAAGTTTTCCTGTCGCACAAAGTCCACAGCGAGGCTCCATTAAGCCACTCCGGTCTGGCTTTCAATGCAGGTCTATACTCTGTTGACGAAGTGCTGGAAGAGTGCCCCAGAGGAGCGGATCGACTTTAAGGGTCTGATCAAGGAGTTCGAGAAGGTGCCCTGACTTACGACAGGATTGACATGGAAAAGCATCGAATGAATTTAAGTCATAACTGAAAGATCATGATTACCATTATTTTGTCTCTTTATCAATGTTATCAAAGTCTCAGGAAGACTAGAAATCATTACATTTATCAGAGTATCGTAAGTGAATAAAATTGTAAATAGATCCAAGTACAGTATTTCATTTTTTTTTTTGTTTAAACTTAAAAAATCTTCAAAACAATCGTTTTGTGCAATCTATAATTATTGGCATTAATCCATTTTTACGTGGCATCACACAATACCATTTAAATATATTATATAATAAATGAAAGGTCTGTGTGTCATTCTCTGTGAAATGCTTAATTTGCTTCTGAATAATTGTTTCTCAGCTGTGGATGAACCATCAAGAGCACTTAGTGACCCCACATAGCCACGGTTCATCTGCTCTGGAAAATTTATCTGGAAATACCAGACCCAGGAATGGAATGGCTTTAGCGAACAGCGCTTATTTCCAAGAATTCCAACCTGTCTCAAAGTATTATAGATATTTAAAAATATAAAAGATCCAAAAGAACATAGTTAACACAACAGATTCAAAGAAAAAAAAAAAAAAGACCTTTTTTATACTGTAAGGTCTGAATATCTTAGAGAAACCCTTATAGTTATTTACATTGTACAGTTTTCAGGTTAGAAAGAAAAAAAAAGCACCTGAACTCCATATTTTAAAGTTAGCTCATGCTAACATTAAGCCTGGGAGAGACGTTAACAAGCAGATGTGACAAATTTCAGCTGCTCACACTGTAAGGCGTCCAATCAGACAATGAACCACAGGCAACAAATCAAGAATTTATGTAGAAGCAAGCTGCAGATGATCTGTCATTGGCTAAGTAAACAGAATGCTTACTTTAAGCTTAAAAATGTTTAATTTGATAGGTGCTTCGTGTAAATAAACTTTTAAATAAACTTTTAATAAAATCCCACTTGCCTCCATTAATTGGTATGCTTTGAATTGAAACTACGAACAACCTAAAATTTCAAGTGTTCACAAACAAAATTTACAAAAAAGAAAGAACATCTAATGTGAAAACAATAAAACTCTTGGCAGAACTTGGTGTTCATTCAGTTATCCTACAGAACTGGAATCCGTTATGCAAAAAACTTGAGGCACAGGAACATTCAGCATAAAAACTAGATGAACAAGGGTGATACTGTAACATAAAGATGTTTCAAGAGACACTGGTTGTACTACAAACATTGTAAAATACATCCATCCATCTTCTGAAACCACTTGCTATATTCAGGGTTGCAAGAGGTCTTTTGCCTATCCTGGAGCCTATGGGCATAAGGCAGGGAACAACCCAGAATGGGGCACCAACCAATCACAGGGCACACATGCACATCAGTCACTCACACTTGCACACCTATGGGCAATCTGACAAGTCCAATTACCCTCAGCATGTTTCTGTGGAGGGGGGAAACTGGAGTACGCAAGGGAAACCTCACAATGATACAGGGAGAACATGCAAACTTCCACACAAGGAGCCATGACGGAGACGTAGTGCACTTGGAGGTCCCAGAGGTGCGAGGTAACAGTGCTAACCACTGCACCGCTGTGCCTCCACTATTGTAAAATACATGTGCTAGAAACCAAGACAAATTACATTTCATGTAGATATTCTGGGGGGGGGGGCAGCTAAATAGTTATTCTAGAACCACAAAAAAAATTCTGTATTCTAGAATTAGCAGTAAGACGATCACTGCGTTGTTAAATGTTGGCCTTGGAGTAACTATCTGTAGGATGGAGGACTATTTCTCTAAGAAAATAATGACTCAATACAATAGTACTGCATTTTTAATATAGTAAGATTACAAATGTGACTGGAGGTTTGAGCAGGTAGAAAATGCTCCATAGACATCAAATTGTATCACATTTTCAGATTTCAAACTCACCCAAAGTGAACTTGAGGATGTCAGAGAACCTCAATGCTAAAGTGCTGTAAAAAAGGGGGACAGTCTGTCCCTCAGCAGGCAGGTTTATGGGGAAAGCAGAGCTCCAAAGTCCCCACAGAACCATTACCTGTGAAGGCCCCCGCTGAAGATGTTACCAATCCTGTTATTTCTTGGTCTTAGAACACCAGCTTTGAATGGAAGCAGCCTTTCTCGATGCTCATCAACTCTTGCGGCAGAGCAACGGTGTCATAATTATGGAGGAAACACATTAAAGGATTTTGTTCAAATATAATCTAAGGCGGAAAATTGTCAAGGGATACCAGTGCTTTATAATTACATTAAATAATAAAAAAAGTTACATTCTTATTAGGGACTTTTTATTTCCCTTTAGGAAGAAAATGAAAACATTCCTGGGGAGAGGAAAGGACATGACACACATCCCACAGGAAGACTGCAGGTTTACAAACACAAAGAGTATTATACAGTTACACACTATTAAACGTTAAAGCATGTAAAGAGGAGACCATGAGTAAGGCCTGGAGTAAGCAGAGGAAGCGAGTACCGACAGCACATAGATGGCTCAAGCTACCAGGAGGGTCGACTATATCCTCTTCTTTTTGTGCTGGTCAGCATAGAGGGCTCCCGAGGCCCGGGAGGGCTGCCCTACAAGGGGCCTGTCTGGAGGTCCTTCCTGCAGAGTTGGAAAGTCCCGCTTGAGTGCCCGTGTCTGGCTCTGGTTCTGGCAAAAGAGAGAGTGCATAAACAGACACGCCGTTTGGAAAACCTGCACCATCTGAACGGTCCGTTTCATTTTTAAAATTTTTTTTTTATTGCTGCAGTCTTTGAAGCCTGAAAGGACTCATCTTAACACCAACTATGGCTAAGGAGGACAATTACACTGACTGAGACGGCGATCAAAACTTGGAATCAGTGAATCTGAATCTCATAGGGTATGAGACAGCTGTGAAGGTGCCCAAGGCTGTACTTACGTAGTAGTACTGACTCCAGTCTGCGGTAGTATGTGCTGAGTGGGATAATGCGACTGATGCTGGAGTGATGTGCTGAATGCCTCCGTAGGCTGGCATAACGGGCACAGCACTGTACGGGGCACCGCCGTTACCGACAGACTGCAGTGTGTTGGTCATTGAGGTTTTGGACAAATCAGCCTCCTGTGGAGAGAGGAGAGTGACACCTCCAAACTACAAAGATATTCATGAGTCAAATCTAGCTGTGTGCTCACACACAGACACATACACGTTTAGAATTCATATCTTTGTGGAGACGGTCGATTTCATTTCTATGGGCCACACACTATTCCCAATCATGACAACCTTAACCCTACCCAGCCCTAACCTTAACTATAAGGTATCCAAACAATACACAAAACTTTTGGCTATTTTAGTTTTTCGATTGCAGTCAGATTTTTATACAATTGCATTTTCCGTTCTAGGGGCTAAAAAATGTCCCCACAAGGTCAATATGACAGGTTTTTAAATCACACGCATGCATACGCACACACTGAAACACAGACAGGCACGCAGACTGACAGAGACACACGTGCAGACAGACAGAATTACCTTGGTGGTGTCCCTGTGAGGGAAGTCCTGCACGGACATGTGTGTCTGTGAGTAGCACTGATTGATGGTCTGCATGTATGCACCATAATCCCCGTACGATGTGGTGCCAACATCCTACAGCAGCCATGAAATAAGAAAAAGCTAAAGCTTAAACCAGCCAGAAACTCGGCAAGATCATGGAGTTATTTTATGAAAGACTATCACATTTAAGAGCAATCATTTGATGGTCTCAATTTTTACCCCCCTGCCCACCCAATGTTGAAAAATAATGGTGTAACTATGTGATGTCGACTTCTGTCCACGATCACTGATTTAAAACTTGCATAAAATAAGAACTCGTACAGAGTTATAGTTACTGTTGAGTTGTTAACCGATCCTACCATCAACTTACATTTAAACTGAAAAACCGGATTACTTTGTCAGTGGTAGAGATTCAAGGCTCCCTCACAGCACGTAAAGCCGTCATGTGCAGTTCTGCGTGGCCTGGAAGCTTGTGGATATTTTTAGTGTAGTGGCCATGTGCACGGACGACCCCCAGAGCCCCCACCCGCTCCTGCTGCTGCTTCCCATAGTCGCTGTCCTGGGGGGCACCACTGTAGGCCTGGGCTTGGTAATTGTGGTACCACTGCTGAATGGCTTCCTATAGAACAGACCATACAGTTAAAAACAGATATCAAGCATAAAACATATATAGGTGTTCGTTGCTTTACGACGGTCCGGCTTACGAAATTTCTACATATGATGGCGCGATAGCGAAGCATAACGAGCAGCAAATTTAACTGAACTTTGATCGGCTCCTGGACTAGCGACATGCTGCATATTATCTGCTGATGCCAGACCACAGCAGCATCCACCCTTCTAGTTTACGTTCACACAGTGTTTAACAACATATCATACAATGTGTTTTTTTTCCTGTTTGAACAAATACACTTATATTCATTCACTTACTTTATAAATCAAAGGTATTCAGTTATTTGTAGTAATTATTTACTTATTCAGTGACAGCAGTTATTCACGTACTTATCGCATTCGACATGTTCATCAGAACGTAACCTCATCGGAAGTCGAGAAGTGACTGTATGCGTACGTGTTCATATAAACAACAAACAGTAATTTATGTCAAACAAGAATCTCCCCCTGGAATCAATAAAGTTTCTTGGTCTTAATAAAAAAAACATTGTAACCGCAATACTGCTTCAGCACGGGGTGGGGCACCTTTATGAGAGAAGGACGGAGGACTGGTAGACGGCATGCAGGTGGCTGGTTCCGAGCAGGCCTGGGAGCCCCCCCCCCACCCCCCTGGTGTGTGTGCCACTCAGAACTGAGTCACAGCCACAGTACGCCAAGTGCAGGGCCAGCTGGGCGGCACGCGGGGCACTCAGCCGGGAAAGTCCCACGCATCTTGCCACCGGGGGCCCAGATGGGACGCGGCACCCTCGGCTGTGCTAATTCTGTACTGCACAGCCCACTGACAACGTCTATAAGAGCATACAGTCAAGGCACATGACAGAGGGAGAGTATCGGGGAGAAAACACACACAGACACAGACACACACACACAGACACACACACAGACACAGACACACAGACACACACACACACACAGACACACAGAGACACACACAGACACACACACACACACACAGACACAGAGACACACACAGACACACACACACACAGACACACACACAGTGTGTCATGCTTTTTAAAGGCAGGTGGAACCGGGCTCCTAGAAACAGACACTCAGGGTTCCACACAGCGAACAGAGAAGGGCGCTTGATACCGGCCCACAGTGGTGTATGCTGGGATGGAGGCGCAGTCACCTGGGAGTACTGTGGACTGTACTGTGACATGTAGTCCATAGGGGTGTCTGTGCCGTACAGGGCCGTCGGGAGTGGCGGGGTGAGTTTGGGGGCTAGCGCCAGCCCACCAGCGAACGCACTGCCTTGCAGCGCTACGCTCGTTGCTTTTCCGCTGGCGGGGGCTGGGCAGGGGGAAAAAATAAATAAATAAAAGGTACAATTGAGTGCTGTTGAGAGCTGAAACCCCCCTCCCCCACCTTATGCCAGGTCAGAACAGAACCTGGTCTTTCTCAGCTACTGCAAATCTTTAAACAAGCTTCCCCCATGAGTGCGGATAGTGCAGTAAGAGTGCAGTGTATGCACATACATGTTATTGGGGGCCGGAGGGGCCCTTGGGGGGGGGGTACCTTGCAGGATAATGCCTGGGAGCACACTGGCCAGGTTCAGGTATGGGTTGGTGGGAATCTTCAGTTCCTTAGGTGGCTCCCCCAGCAGCGAGGTATGGTTGGCAGCCAGAGCCTGCAGGGCGGAGGGTGCGACAGAGACTCAGCCGCCAGCCTGCCACACGGACGCACCATTAATTAATCCTTAATGAGTCCACTGAGGATGACAGAGTTGTCATTGAATATGCCCCCCCCCCCCAAAGGCCATTTTGGGAACAAATAACTTAAATTTTGATGAAAACCACATCAATGGAGCGAACAACAACGAACTCATAGAAGAGACGACATGACTGTCACTTTTATCACAAAGAAAAATGGCAGGTTCTGGATATCGTGCATTAGGCCAGGTAGGGTCCCTCACCACCAGCCGCTAACCTTTCCCTGCCCTCTATAGGACCGTGAATAATCCAACAAGGTCAAAGTTACACCGACCTAGAAAACGTGACACGCTAACCCAGTTAAAGTAGCACGATTAAGGACGTCGACCCCGTACCCCGAAGGCTGCTCGCTCACGCCCCTGGAGGATCCTGCAGTTATACCCTTGAGGAAGGTCCTTAACCTGAATTACTTCAGCAGACTATCTATATAAACTAGTAAAAAGCCTCTTTGGATAAAATCATCCAGTAACAACCTAAATATAAAGAATTAACATTTATTCCCAGCATCACTGCAGTGAATGTGCTTCATCATTTAAAAATATATTTAAAATATCGGTAAATTTCCATTGCATGTAAATTTCCATTTTCCATTGTGAAACACACACACACAGGTTGTGTTTAGGGTCTAAATCACTGGTGCTCAGACTGGGGGATGATTTTCTGAAAATGCTAAAACATATTCTTTCATCATTTCGTTGCTTGATAGAGCTCAGCAATCTGTTAAACTGCGTAGGAGATTAGCCCCCATAGGCAGAGCAGAACTGATCGTGTCCACTCCCTTGCTGAATGTCACCAAGGGGACCCTCCCAAACCTTGGCTTTGTGTTGCTGATGGGATTTGAACCTCAGGGAGTCATGCATAGCCCTGAAATAGCGCAACTACTGTCAGTTCAGTGGCTTGGAAAAGAAAGTGGTCACAAGACTCCATGCAAAAAGTTTGAGAACAACTGCTATAAATGAAGCGGAACTGGTTTCTGCCAGTAGAGGGCGCTGTACCGTCCCCGTAGTGCTGTTCTCGTTGGCTTTGGGGGCCGTGCTTGCTGGCTTGGGAGCCAGCGTGGAGTTCCTGCGGGCGTGCTGCAGGGCTGAGGCCATGGGCTTCGCGGCCCTGGGGCCAGAAAGCGGCTTGTCGGTGGTGAGGGGCCCGTCTGGCTCACCCCCGGCTGGTAAGCCCAGCATCTGCCTGCCGGGGGGATAGGGCACAAGCCCCGAGCCACAACTTGAGGATTTGGCAGCGCTGTGTGCTCCATCCTGAGATGGATCTAGCCGGGATGTTCGAGAAAAAGACAGAAAGTTGGGAAGGTCATCATCAAGAGACAGGGGTTTACGGTCTGGCCACTGTGCGAGAAAGGCAGTTAGACCTTAGAGTCGCTTAACTAGAACACATTCTTATCCAGCTACTTGAACAGTGCTATTTTATCCAAAGATGTTAGCTTCTGTTTAAACGCACCACTAGGGCAGTCTCCCAGTAGGCCCTTGCCTGGGGACATCAGGTCCATGGCTTTCTGCAGCAGCGCTCTCGAGGGGTCCCCCAGAAGGCTGGGGACTGAGGGTTGTGAGGCAACCTTAAAATACAGGGAAGCACAAGTCACTAGGAAGGAGTGAGGACAGAGCAGGGGGGCGGCACATTAAACAGACCCCCTCTGCTGACCTTTCCTGTCCAAACTAAGTTGGGGAAGGAGAAACCATCACTCTGCCTGCAACATTACAGGTGGTGGTGGGGGGGGGCTGTCAAGCGAGGAGCGTCTTCACATACACACCGGGGGAGAGGGAGACACTCACGCTGCTGACGGGCTTCTCTTTGATCTGCACGAGCTGCTGCTGGGCCAGCTGCATCTGAAGCAGATTCTGTAGCATCAGACTGTTCCCCAGCAAGGCATTCTGCAGC
>JAODJX010000047.1:8410771-8431065 GCA_026776945.1 Isichthys henryi
AAACACAACCACCTACACCAACTCCACCCCCCAGCAACTCCACCCCCCCAGCCCCCTGGCGCCCCCCCCCCCGGCCCCCCCCGCCCCCCCCGCCCCCCCCACATGCCCATGTGGTCCGATCAGAAGGGATAAGAAAATAAACTCAGGCCCAAGTCCTTCCATAATCGTTACGTCACCCAGCAGGTTGAACCCCCCTCCACCCCAGCACCCCAGCCAAACAAGGGAGCAGTTAAAAGCTTAAAATCCCAGATCCTGGAACGTGTGACCTTTCAGAAGCTGAACAGGAGTCGTAAATTATATCACAATGGAAGGAAAACACATTACAGCAAAGAACCGTACAGACCCATAAAATTCACACCTCAGGACTGCAGAAAGCCAAAGACTTGCTGTTAATATGCTGAACACCCCAGATGTCACAGTCCCTCATGCTTGAGGGTCAGCGGGAGGTAGCTGACGGCACTGCACCATTACCACAGGAAACCGCACCCTTTATTTGTTTTACAGTGAATAGCGAGAATGTTTCTGTAATTAATCTTAAGCGTATACGCTGCTTATCACATTCTCCGGCACATCTGTGTTAACATGGAACAGCTGCTTCTGGCGCTAAACTCCCTACAACTGCGGTGACTGACACTAAGGAGCGAGACCGAGAGCAGTCAGCGGCCCATAAAACACCCAATCACCACCATCTGCACAGCTCCCAGTAAGGCAGTGGGGGATTTATGCAAAAGAAAAAAAAATATATATTAAAATATAAACAATCTACATTGCAGCCACAGGAAATGGCTGGGCAAGCCTAGCATAACGCTGCTGGATTTAGAGTAGAGCTTCCTGGGAGAAGCACTTGAAGATGGTACGCTGTACCCTTCGGAAAATACTCAACTCTTGTTATGCCAAAAACATCAAGGTACGACTCTAAGCTACCCTTGTTGGTGGCATCTCAAGACCCCCCCACAGGACGTGCCTTGTGATGGACTGGGATCCTGTGCCCTGCTATTCCAGTAGTAATGCTGCTGTATGGAAACTTCAGTAGCCCACCAATATCCTGGTATAAATGTGTGTATGGTGCGTGTGTGTTGCATAGTACTGTGTACACACACACAGTCTTAGGCAGTCAAAGAAAACGTTTAAAGCTATTTTTTCTGGGCAGTGCGTACATATTTGCTCAGAAAACAATACAATTTAACATTATTATATGAACAGTAACACAATAAAAAACAAACAAGAATTTCTCTAAGAATTTCTAGAATACCACCACTTAGGCTCCCAAACCTCTCCTCAGGAGCACCCCAAACATTCCACATAATCATTACATTTCACCACCAGCTCACTAAATTAATATTAAGTAATTAAGCAAATATAAATTAATAATTCAATGAGGTTTTGATTAGCCAAACGTGGTAGACTAGTGGATGGTTGCTGTAAATACTTGGGTGACATTAGAATAGGTTTTTAAACGTTTAACCTGACACTATTTTGTGACAATTTTCTTTGGTTTCCTATGGCTTTTGCACAGTATTGTATGTACATTCATACAGATAAAATAAAATTGAATAAAATGACCCTTGCACTTTACTGAAGAGACCAAATATATCACTGTTTCTTTGGGTAATGTTATGTTGTGTATTCTACTGCTGTCTGATTCTACTGCGTGATTCTTAGAGAGAGAGCCTACTCCCTCGTTTTGTTGTACATGCGCACAATGACGGCAAAAGTTCACTTTGACTGGAGGACAGCAAGTGGAGTTGCTGGTACTCACCTGGCAGAAGACGGGGCTATGGCGCTTGCCAAGGACCTGGGCAAGCTTCTCGGCGTTGCAGAAGTCCGGGGGCAGCTTGTCCACGCAGAGGCACTTGGAGTGCAGGTGGGCGGCGGTTAATTGGTTGATGTCGGCCCACTGGACCATGAGCGCGCGGTCGGCCAACAGGCGGCCCAGCAGCTCGGAGCGTGCCCGCGACGCGGAGTCCTTCTTCATGAACTCCACGAAGCCATAGCCCTTTGAGTAGCCCGTGCGCTCGCTGTACACCAGGAAGCAGCGCTCTGTGTTGCCATGGGCCCGCACCAGCTCCTCAAACTGGGCGGCACTGAAGGCGTGCGGCAGGTTGGTGATGCAGAGCAGCGCGTCGGTGGGCTGCAGCTGCACAGTGAGCTCGCGGCCGCGTACGCTGTGCTGGTGGAAGGAGCGGATGGCGTCCTGGGCCTGTTCGCCGTTCAGCAGTGTCACGAAAGCTGCGGGCGACACGGCGAGTGACTCGCTGCGGCCATGGGGGGGCGTCCTGAATAACGGCGGCTCACGATACCCACCCACACAATCCACGATGCATGCAAACAACACGCAGGACAGAGTCTGAGCACATACATTTATGCGCAAGTGACAATCCATTCAGGACTGATCCAATCTGGTTAGGAATGAACCAGACCCACCCCCCGCAGTCTAGAAGGATACAGAATTTCATATGTCATACCCCCTTGTTCAACAGCCTCCATGATAATCAAGGGGGAGGAGACACAAAAATAAACAGAACAGAAAGGAAAACAGCAGCGGGCACTAACAGCGACCGCAGCAGAAACAAAGGATGCCAACCCTAAGTGTTTGGGTGAGCTTCCTGATTATACGTGCCAACAGCATTCGCCAACATGAGTGACGCTGGTAAATGCAGACGGCGCACTAATGTGGCGAGGAGGCACCTTATTACACCCCACGCGCCCAGAGTTACTCAGCCGAGCGCCATTACAAGGTTGGCCTCTACTAGGCTACCTGTTCAGCCATGAGAGCCCCCCCCATTCCATTTGCTATACACATCTACACTTTGTGGAAACATAAGCCCATAAAATATGAGCAAGCAGCTATCGCTCACTACAGCCATCCTGCACCAGTGGAGGGAGAAGAAACTGTGTCGAGGCTAATAATTTAAGCTTTCAAAGAGAAAAGAAAAAAAAAAGAATGGAAAAAAAACCCTTTGCTTCCATCATTTACTCCAGGCGCTTTGTGAACAGGTACAAAGAGGGAGGACAACGGCTTGGAAAACAGCAGGACGGGGTTTAGAATTGAGGAGCAGTAATGATTGAGATACTGAGGCTTTTCAAACAGTCGTTCAACAGCCCATCCAAGCAGGACAAGGTTGTCAAAGTTAATATGCATTTAAGGATCCCCAGACTTGTGCCGATGCACACATGAGGCAGACAGGCAGGCAGGCACCTGAAGACAGAGCCCATTTAAGGAGTGCTTAAATATATAGCGCACTATGTATATATACACATACCTAATATGCACAACCAACCACCCAAAGTCAAAACCTTGGTTGATGACCAAGTGTGTAACTAAGAACAGAATGTGTGAATTAATTGGACTCTAGGTTGCCCTTCCACACTCAAACGCAACTTTGCAGCATGTCCATCTGGGAAAGCTGGAGAGCAGCTCGGCTCCCGCTGCGCTGAAGGCTAGTTAAAGGGCAGGGATCGTGGCGGACCTGTGCTTCAGTAACGTGGGCTTACAGCCACGTTGCATCATTGGACTCCATCGAGCCTCACAGCCCTGTCATCCAAGGCAGACGCTCCTCCTTCGCAGTCTCCTCACCCGGCGTAGTGCCAGACTAACCCGGTATTTTCATTACACGAGATCTACCTTACTCGCGTTTGGGGAATCTTTTGGATGCGTCTAAGCTGACACTTCCATCGCCGTGCCGAGTAAGTTTACAGCTCTAATTACCCATGGGAAAGACGGAGAAGTTAAAAATGTGAGGTGCTTAAAGAGGTAGCGGGGAAGAGGGAAGGATAAGAGGGAGGAGGAGATGGCGATGACATTTTCAACCTTAACAGTCCGAGAGTCTAAACCACGGCCAAAGGTCCTCGTTTAACATGTACAAGATTCTCTTAAGAGGGTTCACTCTTTAGGGTTAACCTTTGATTCATATGCCAGGTGTTCAAGAGTCCTTTCCCCAAACACCCCATCAATTAAAAAAAAAAAAGACTGTATTTTTAATAGAAGGCTATACTATGCAGAGAGATCCACAAGATAGGGACCCATTGAGAGCCAACTAAATGTAATCCAAAAAAAATTATGCAGGACGCAGTCTTCTGAAGCAGTTAATGCAGTCACAGATGAAGCTAGTCTACTTATAACAACCTTAAAAATGTCTTCACTAAGATTCGCTTTTAATGCTCTTAAGGCTGCAATTTTTTTGGGCTCATTCTGAGCATCTGAGACACATATATGTATACTACTTTACTGACATACACGCAGACACCTACAGAAAGTACACCCACAAATACACACAGTCTCACACGCACGAGAACACAAAGCCGCGGCACCAGCTGAAAGCATGTCGTGCAGATTCCAGGTTAGGCTCACCTAAGCCCGTAGTAAACTCCAAACAAACACGGCAGCTTTAGGCTGCCACATCGCTCCAGGAGTCAAGGGAATCAACGCATTTCCTCTGCAGGTCACACACAAGCCAAAGAGCAACGGCTACTGGTAGGAGGCCAAGCCTACTTTGTAATGGTACAAACTCAGTAACGACTAAAGGCATTGATTTTTCACAGGATGACACTTTACATTTGGCGGGGGCAAGCTCCTCGTCGACCGTGTGTACATTCGAATCAGGCTTCCCCCATCCTAATGCCCAAGGGGTTTTTTAGCCAAGCAGACAGGCTGAGCCGCCACCCCCCGCTCCATAACAGTTCAACTCTTTCTTTATCATAACAAACCCGCCCCTCCATTACTTCCAATAACCGCCTCCCGCCGCGAGGCACCAGCTGTCCTCCGCAGGCAGTGGGACGAGGCCGACTCCCACGCCCTGGCAGAAAAAGGCACAGCGTCGGATCACTGCGGCGACGAGCAGGCGCTAATTCCCCACGAAAAACACTGTCGCCCTCCACACGCGGTGCTGTCGTATGGCCAATATTAACGAACGTGGAGAGGCGACTCACCAGGCAACCACAACAGAGCCACGCTGATGAGGCTTCATCTTTAAATATCTCCCAAGTGAGTCTCTCCCTCCTGGTTTCTCTACTAGTTTTTTTTTTTTTAATTTTTTTTTTAAAAAAAAAGAACAATAAAAAATTAGGAAGGTGCCAACTTCAGTTATAAGAAGCCTGTTTGCCACTCGTGGTTTTCGATAACAGGGCAGACACCTCAGCATGCTGACTAGGGACCCAAGACAAACAAATAAATAAATAAATTGAAATTCCATTGTTGGTGAGCAAACCTTTCTGGAGGGAGGGGGGGATGAAGATGAACCTCAGTAGCTAAGTTTAAAACTGTGCACTACTCCTTCTATATTAAGAGTTCCTGAAGAGTTTACTGAGGGAGTGTGTTACATCGGACTTGCGCTGTATCACCTCGTAACATCAGAAGCGAACAAGGTCTAACTCAGACATTCACTGTCGATGGTAGCGATGGCTCGAGACAGGATCTGGGATCAGGCTGCGGCACGTGCACACAGCCAGAAAAAGCTCCGCCCTAACCCATATAGCCCTCAACAGCATGCCGACTGCCCCGCCTGTCATGTCACGCGGTCACCGTGGGGGTCCCTGTGGAAGCCAGAGCCAGATTTTACTTCTCCTTAAAGGGAGAAGCAGCAGTGCAGATTATGACTGACTGCATGAACATCCTCCTCTATATGATTTCCAATACAGCACGCTGGTTCTTCATTCCAGGAGTACATTGGCTTCCTTCAGCTAGTGGGGGTGTAACAATATTAAATTTCCAACTATAAGCCTGGGATTCTGATGGTGGCAGTCTTAACCTTTACTGAAGCACTACCTGCAAACTATCCAAGAATCATTGGTTAATCCTGCAGAATTCGTACAAAACGGACATCATCTGACCTGGCACCGCATTTTCCATGATGGTGGCCCCACACACACTTGCGGCCATTTTCCCAGCATCCCTTGAGCCTGTGCTTCCCCTCCCATTCTCTGCTTGGGGATACAGCAAGGAGGTGGTCGCCTTTTTCCTTATTGATTATTTTTTTAATTCTGTGAGTTTTCGCTTGGAGAAAGATACTATGGGAGCTGCACACCTGGCACCCTGCCATAGCGTGCTGTCGACGGCTGTCACACCTGTGTGCATGTGTCTGTGTGTGCGCACGGGCGGGGGGAGGGGGGCGTTTCAACGAGCTGTAACAGCAGCACTCCAGTGGGGACAAAGCCGATGAAGAACCTATTATTAAGGTTTCACACTTAAAAGGTGAGACTACACACCCTCTCCACTGTTTGGAATTCATATTTTAACACATTTTCTGATTCACACAAAAAACAACCTATACCCAGCCATCTCTGTCAGCATAAGACAAGCATTATGGGTTAAATAGGTACAGGGGCACATTAATGCAGCTTTATTAACACTGTTTAGTCTGTTAGCTATGAGATCTTGTGTTCATGTATATATGTATATATGTATATATATATATATATATATATATATATATATATATCCTAAGTCTGATATGTTACTAATCATCCGGTGCTTCATTATCCTGTTACATAAGCTGTTTTTAGCTTAATTGGAGCAGTTTACCTCTGGAGAGTAAACAGTAAAGGAGTTGATGGCTTTTTAAGGAAAAGAGCAGTTTGGTTTGCACATCGTAACGTCTAAGTTCCAATCAGAAACGCTGATCAAATCTTAAATCGGCAAACACTCAACCTCCAACAGGCGTTTAGCTTGATGTTTTTAAAGGACGTGTTGGCAGGGTTCACTGCTAAAATAAAAAGTATGCTGGATTTATTCACAGAAGGTGTCTCTGCACTTTTAAATGGTGGCACGCATGGAGTGAAATATGCAAGGTGGAATATCGCCTCACTCTGCCATACTGTTACCTGGCTCTTATATAATATATACATCATCTGTTTTCTTTGCTATTCGTAGAGCCAGGTGCAGTAATAAGGTATATCTATGCAGTACTTGCTCTGACATGGTCCAACACTGTGTCATATGCAGGGGTAGAACTTAAGAATATCTGCTACCGGCCATTTAAGCTAGTTCAGTAAAAAAAAAAAAAAAAAATTAAATAAAAATGTAGTCCAACATTGAATTTTTTTACTAGCCAGCGGGCTTGTGTTCGGTTTTCTGTACTCTCACCTTCTGTTTAAATTTCTCACTGCAGGCGAGTGGGCGAGCTTAATTTTCAGACCTCTTCATACATTTCAAGCCTACCAAGGTTACACCTCATTCCCGTGAGCCATGTATAAAACAGCGAAAACATTTTCTGCTCTAAGATTTCCCCTTGAACATTTTGGAAAAGAAAATATTTGACGAATAAGAATTACCTGTGTACGGTTTTCTTAGATGAGCAATGAATTCTTTATTCTGTGGATGCTTGGACGATTATTGGATTGGATTATTCTTACTTTTTGATATAGATACCACCAAATTTTGTAAAAGGTTATATTTCAGTTGCATATCCAATGACAAAACCAGCCACCGTTGGAACTGATCCCAGTATTTGTGCTGTACGTTGATGAGCGTCAATAGCTACTGATATGACCTCAGGGACATTACCTACCAGACGGGACGGCTGAATTCCCACGTATCCAGGCAAGGCTGCTTTCTGCTGCCAAACGGAAAGCAGTGACGTAGCTTTGATCAATGGCGGCACCTAGCTGGGAATGCCGAATTTGTGGGCCCGGGGCTCAATGTTAAGCGCCTCTGCACCGTGACAAGACCTTGTGTAAATCCCTGCTGCATGTTAACCATTCACACTGTCTTATTTCAAGGTGATGAAAAGATGGAACTCATACAGGGAGGGGCAGCTATGAAATGTACATGCATTTTCAGCCATAAAACAACACAAAGCAACATATTATTAGGACAACAACCCAATAATGCTGGCTTGCAAAGACATTAAGAAATCGACAAGTATTTGAAAATTCACAAATCTTGGAAAGAAACATATCATTCGATAAAATGGCAAGACATGAAAATGTAATCAGCATTATCAAAATCTACAATTTGTATTTTAAAGAGGGAACACGTCCACTTAACAGTTTAGTATAAACACAGTAGGAGGGAAAACAGTATTTGTATTTTATAAATGATTATTACCTGTTCCTTTGTTTTTGTCCACATAACAGTACTTCAGCTCATATGATCTCAAGACATCATGGACCTCCTGTTGAAAGAAGAGATTAAAAAAAATTATCAAGAGCTGCATGTCAGCGTAGTCTTGATTAATGTTTATTTTACACTATAAAAAAGAAAAAAAAAACTACTAAAAATACATATATATTTTCTATATTTTTTTTCAAACTAGTATAGCATTATCATATACTCAGGTTTAAGGTTTTATTTTAAACTAGCATGACGATTTACGAAGTGTATTCCAAATCATTTCTCAGACAACTTGAGTTTTCATGCAAAGACAAATGCAAAAAGTTTATTAAATCTGACATTAACACCTTACCATTTAGACTTCCAAGCTTACAAGAACTGAATAAACTACAGTCAATACCACTCATTCACACCTAACTGACACACCCAGACACTTAATCCATTGGGTCACCTGGACATCGATTATAAACAGTACCATTGAACACAATACAACCCACCAAATATTTAATCATGACAAAGCATTATGGCACTGCTAAAATACAAGAACCTTCCCACTTGTTTTGCCTCAAGAAGCAAAAGCTGGAACCAAGAGGTACATTTCAGTTCCATTTTTTTTATAATACATGTGTTTCTTGCAACTTCAAACAATACAAAAGCCCAGCACCAGGATTAAAATATTCATTATTGGTTTGATATTAGGTTTATTCTACCAGTTTTTTGCAAAGTCTAAAATTTTAATCAGTCTCAATTTTTTTCCAACATGAAACATCTGGAACAGCTGCAACAGCCATCAACATCAGAACGGGGAAAATATAATCCCTCGTCCCTACTTTTCAATGAACATTTTCAAAGCCTGACAGACCAATCAAGTTTAATAAGGCACTCCCAAGGACTGACAGCATTGACAAACCTGAAAGAAAACCCCTCAGGAAACTGCAAGTCAAATGCTAAGCAGCACAATTATGATGATGCAGACTTGTATAGCTGTAGTCTTGCTTTCTGGTAACACAAAGGGCAAACAGTCCTTTGCTGTGCCAACCTGGTGTGGACAGCATTTCATTTACTGCAGATAGTCAGCAGGAGATCCGGCACTCTTGCCAGTACACTTGAGTACGACAGAGCAATTCCTCATGGAAAAAGGTCACAACAGGGCCAAAGGAACACGGTGATTCGAGGCGACGTCTGTAGGCAGACGTGGAAACCGTCTGCACACGCCCCAAGGGGATGTGTGTCTGCTGTCTGAGGCTGTCAGCGGTGGTTCTCAACACAGTGCGTCTACAGGTTTAATGAACACCAATGATTATGCCTAACTGTTGAGATGAGGTGGGCATTAAAAACACAGTTCTGAAGGACGAGCATCAGGGGACATCTGCTGTTGACAGACAGAGCATGACACACACACATTCAATCACCATCAGGACAGGAGGCTGTCAGGACAATCACATTAACTTATAACATGCACTCTATATAAATGACTCAGCTAGCCTCTCTGTCCATGGTCAGAATTTTCAACTTCTAATGAGGTTTACCTGCAGCTAAGGGGCCCTAAATAATTAATCTGTTAAACTGATCACCAGTCTCAAATGGGAAGGTCCTCACTTCCTTATGGCACACCTCTCAGTAATTCCATTACTTTTAGATCATCTATACATTACTTTCGCCCAGGAAATGATGGGAAAGTCATCCCAAGACTGAAACAGCCTATAAAATGATTGCACTACAGCAATATTAGGCAGGGGAAGACACGCCGACTGCTCGATCAAATGGTAGAGGAAGTAGGTTCTGGTATTAATATTTTACCTCACCAATTTTCGCATTCACATACTCGGTATCATGCCACCTGGACTGGAATATGTATACATGCAAAGTTCGTACAGCACAAAAGTAGTGATAACTTTAACGATCAGCTTTGAGGATCAGCCCAGCCTAAACAGACAATGTTTTTGCTCTTTTCCCATGCTAACAATTGGAACAGAATTATTTCCACTAGGGCCTCGTTCATTTTAAGCGAAAACCAGACCTCCACTCTAATTAACGGGGTTAACCAGGCAGCTCTCATCCTAAAACGCCCCGTTTTTATGCAGATTTAACAGGCGACAGCACTTTAAAAAGCGCTCTCTAGCTGGACAGGCACTGCAGTAAAACACATCGGCGTACGTTAAACCCGTGAGTCGTGTCGAGTCCATTTTAGGCGTTTATTAAGCGAGTCACCGGCTAATCGCCATGTTGTATCAACCTATAGAGAGCAGGGTCATTCGCGTCCGTCATGCTGACGGGAAAACGCACCTGGCAAACTCAAGGCTTTAGTTCTGTGACCAAACGAGAAAAAGACAAGTATCACGAACTTTGTACGACACCATTCACGGTTACCGGGGTAACAGCATTTATAAAGATAGCAATAATTAAAAATATCATAAAGCATAGAATGACAACGTAACGTATTAACCCAGCAGGATGTTAATGAAGGGGAAAAGTCACCAATAATTCGTAGACTCGTTTTGTCCGCTTCAGTGTAGCGGGAGTGCGGCTCGTATATCATCTATGCGGAGACGCCGGCGAAGCGGAGATCAAAGCGAGCAGCCGGCGCGTGCAGCCACGAGCTGCGGACTTCCGTGCGTGCCCAGCCCGTCCGCGCGAAAGCTGCAGCGCTGCACGAGCCGGCTGTACTCAGGGGATGCGCGACGAAAAATAAGTTTGCTCGAACTACGTTCTCAACTTAAGAGACGCATCTCTTAACAGGGAAGAAACTTCCTACACATACAAGAAACTTTCAAATAAAGATACTTACTCGGGATTTATGAAAGTTAACACTCATTTTAGTGGTGCACTTTAACACCTTAAACCACTCGTGTAGTTGCTGAATGACTCACCTGACTAGTTGTGTCTTGAGGTAGGTTCTTGATCAAGATTTTTCTCCTGTTGCTTAGCTCCCTGTGTGTTTTTTCCAGCCTTCTGTTGATTTCCTCTGGCGGGAGATGGTGCAGCGATCGCAGGGTCAGTCCCTCTGATGCCGTGGATTCATCCTGTCGACTCTCGGCAGGGCTGTCGGAGTTTCGAAGCAGTGCATTTTCCTGCATTATCGCATGCACGCTCGGCGGCTGGATGGAGGAAGTCGCCGCCATTTTGAAAAAGCTCGATTGCAAGTAAGTGGAAGTAGCGGAGGGTCTCGTCTGTTTTACAGTCGTTCAATCTACTCCGGCGGGTGGAAAGGTATAAGCTTGCAAGTATCACGGTGTAACTGAAACAATCGTGTGCGCTGAAGGACTGGCGCCCCCCACCGTTCAGAGCAGGAATAGCGACCCAAGACCATCCCAACCTGTTTAACTACAAATCACATTTATTTTCTTCTTCAGATAAGGGAGACATGGACATTTTTTCGATAAGGACATTACCTATGGACGTATTAAATAACTGTGCGACTGTATGTATATTTTACATATCTATTCTTTACAATTAGCACCTTTATCTGTTGACTGCAGATTCAGAATAAAATGATTTCGGTGTTTAACTTCGCCAAAGAACAGGCTTGCTTTAGCGGTTCTGCAAATGCCTTTGTCGCGAAATTCGACTGCGAATCACGTTAAGAACGAAAACTTAATAAGCCCTCTTTTCACTCCATATAATGGTTTCACATACAATTCATATTATAACATGCTCCTTACGGCATCTCCTCCAGGATGGCAGTTCCTAGGTTATACAATCTATATTTGCGTAGTGCTAAATGTATATCATTGCTCACAAACCTTTACTTAACATTAGGGATTCAATTTCGAATCTTTTACACAGGTTAATCTTATGTGCACACTGATGAAGGCAACTCGCCGAAACGCATCTCTGCTTGCTCTCTGCAAACTTAGAATGAATTTGTGAAACAAAGTGCGGCCACTTTTTAACTTGATCGATTTCTTTATTATGGTCCAGCACTATGACAACTATACAACTAGGAGTGAAGCCTGCTCTTCTGTGCCATCTTAGCAGACCCCCAGCTGGAGGGCCACTATAGCAATGGTAGTTCCAGAAATGAGAGAATGGGATTTAGGACAGGGAAGGCATGCATTCAGCTGCCACTTGCTGCTGAAAGCGCAGAGAAAGCAGCCCACTGAGTTCTTGGGGTGTGCATTTATGTAAAATTGTTGCAGGGATCTTTAACCTCTGCCTGCACTCCTGCATAAGAGAGGAGTGTGGGAGGCTAGGAACTCTAAATTCACACATTAATAACTTAATTCAGCTTCGGACACTGCTGTATTTCCAGAAGTTATTTCTTGTTTAAACAATATTGTTTTTGCCCAAGCATAAGCATTAATATTTCAAGTCGTACTACTGGCTCCCTGGACAGGGATAATGTGTGCAGATTGGCAAATGTGTGCACGCAGGAAGTGTAGAAAATAACGGAACACCACAATAAGTGCTGATCAACATGTGTAAGTTGATTGTGCTGCTGTTTAACAAAGGATGGTACCTACATTTCATTTATCCCCCCATGTAAAGTTGTTGTCCAGTTATAACACTTGGCAGCCAACACAAGAATCTCTAATTTTGTTTACCGTCATAATTCATTAATTTCCCAGAAACATTGCGTGAATGGGTGATGCTTTTGGTTCCTGTTAACCAGATTCCTACTCCCAAAGCAACAAGCTATGTTGCTTACATGGACTCTAGAGCAGCGTTTCCCAGTCCGGACCTGAATATCCCGAAGAAAATCCATGATTTCGCTCCCTTCCAGCTTCCTGGGAGGGAGCAAAAACATGGACCACTTGTGGGTCCCGAAGGAGCGGGTTGGGAAACACTGCGAGAGAGAGAGAGCGCGAGAGAGAGAGAGCGAGATACAAACACACAGGCCAACCAAATGGCAGAATGATGGTAGGAAACCACAAAACCTACAGCAAAGCCACACGATTAAGACACAAAACACCAGCCCCACACACAACTGAAATCGAACCCATGACCCTAGAGGGCTGAGGTCACTGCTGTGCTATGGAGCCACTCTGTCACTAAGCCTTGACAACTGTCCTTTTAAAAAAAAAAAAACACAACAAATACCTCTCAACTAGCCTTGAATGCATCTGGCGACCGCATGTGGATATGCATGCGTCAAAAACAGAATTAAAGAAAAGAAACAGATGCAACGCAACCTTGGTACAGTCATTTCAAAATTCAAGTGTGCACAAGGGACCAATTAAAAAAGGAAATCAGTGGAATACAGACAGACACGACAATGCATTCCAAGCCAAGGGGAATACTGCAGACTACAAATTTCATTTCTTTTATTTCCACTGGAAGAAAGAACTTTACACATTTTTTCTCAGTACAATGTAATTTAGTGTTTAACCAGGTGTCCTTTGCTTGCAACAGTGAATAATACTGTTAATATTCTCCATTAAAAACAATAGATTGGCAGTGCTAAATAAAAAAATAAAAACATAGGTTTGCTTCAACGCCATAAAGGACAAAGAGGATTCCAGCAGACTGGAGCACTGACAAATCATTATCCTGTACTTAGTGGTGGTAGAAAGGTTCCATCGGTGGGATTAAGTGATGCATTACTGGATAAAAATCCTCTTGGTATGGTAGCCGGAGCTGCTTCTGTTACGCGCCTTTCAGGAACCTTTCTCCAAACTCCGGGCTAAAAATAGCCAAGTTTTTTTTCCACCCGATACCTATGGATGAATACAGGCTGGATGGAGACGTCAACCTTTTTAAAACGGGACTGAGGGAGGCTGCGTCGACCTCGACCCGGCTGCCCCAGTGCAGTGCAGCCGGCTTTATGGAACGCCGAAACTGGAGCACGCAACAGACAACTCCAAGTTCAACATGAGCCCAAGGACACGGAGGAAAACCCATAAAACATTTCAGTTGGACGACACCGGCGCTGCGCACTATAGCATTTTGCAAGAACATCTCCAGTTCCAAGATCATCAGCTTCTTCTACACAAATTTTTCACCTTCATGTTCCATACATAAAAAAAATGTACAGTTAAAATGGAAAGTCTCCAAGTACGATAAAGGGATTGGGGTGGGGGTGCGAGGGATAACCACGGTAACGGTCTCTGCCATTTTCAATGTCTTTTCGAATTGCCTTTAGGCAACACTGTGCTTAATGAAAATGCAGACGGTATTTTTTTCAGTTCTGTTAAATAAATAGTAAAAAAATAACCATTTTTATCCTCACCTAAAATCTGAGGAGTACCGATCACACAGATCTCTTGTGGCCGTGATGTCCACGAAGCGACTGGCCTTGTCTAACATTTATTTTACTCGTACCGTGCCATAAAATATCCATCTGTGCCTTGTTCACAGTCATTTTTATCAACAGCAAAATGGCCACCATTTGGTTCCATGGGCCCCGAGGGTCTGAATGACATAGTAGCTTAATGGAAGGAAGGGGGCGCTCTTTTGCAGATCAGCACCCGGCATCCACGCTGTGCACAGTGACAGCAGCCTGCAGGCGGTGCAAGTGGTGCAGTGGAAGATGCGACGACTGCCGGTATGGATGGAATTTGTAGCTCAGCAGTGCTGCCGTCTGAGGGGGCGTGTCGGGCTCCAGGTCCTCGTCATGGTTACCGACGTCCACGCCTGCCGACAGAGGGTCGTTGTTGCCGGGAGGGTTCTCGCTGTCTTCCTGAGGGCTCATAGTGCTGTAGCCTAAATGTGTATGAACACGACCATATTTGGTTAAAAAATTTCCTCCGGTATCATGTGACGAGTAACTATGTTTGTGAGGTTAAAGGGACACATTCAGAATAAGTTCCTTCGTGGCTTCCCGACCTGTCAAGTTTTATCCACAGAAAACTGACATGTACAAGGACACGCGTATCTGTCAGGGAGACAAACAAGCAGGATACTTTACAGCCAAACAAAAAGTTCTGATGAAACCACTGAAAGCCTCCAAAGGGACTGAGAGATGAGATGTACTGAGACATAGCTTGAAAACATCAAAAAAAAAAACCGGAGGGAAAAAACAGGGTCCCTGCAGAATTAATTGCCAGCAAAGATGAAGCAGCGCTCTTAAATCCCAATATTGCCAACATCTCACTCCAACACACAGCATTAACCCTAACAGCTAAACACTAAGAGTACAGGAAATCGTACATTGTGGCCCTATCAGATCTGCCCTCCTAATCATCCCCTATATCTAACTGGCGATTTCTCTCCTGCCCTTTCACCACCTCAAGCTACTGTGTGGTGAGCCAACTGGCACAGAATGGCTGCTGTCACCTCATCCTGGTGGGGGCTACACAGTGATGGTGGCCCTCCATTATTCTGTAAAGTGCCTTGGGTGTCTCGAAAAGCACTATATAAATGTAACATACATACATACATACAAATGACTTCACAACTGCTGCCATGTTGCCTTTTCCCAGCTGCTGGTATAGTTCCTGGTTGAAGGGTCTGAGATCTACTAAAATTGAGCAAATGGTCACTTTTGACAGTAGTGCTAGAGGAATTTGACACTAACACCCCGAATGGCTGACATGTAAGCTTCTTACTCTGAAAATCCCTCTCTGAAGGAGTGTATGAGCTGCTGGCCTCCCTGTCTATCGGCAGAAAGCTGTGCATGTGGTCATTCATAGACAGTGCGCTCTCGGGAAGGGGGGACAACCCTGCTGCGTTCCTGAGCTGAACCACAGTGTTTCTCACCTGGCAAACCTTACTCGTGTAAACTACATTTTCCTAAAATGCAGAAAGCACACGTTGTCCTTACCGTGGTCACTCTCTGTCCCGGAGCGCCCCCAGTACCTGCGTCTCCGCTCAGGGCTGTGTGCCCGTCTCTCCATGACCGCCGCGATGAAGCGTGTGTTGCTGACTGGAGTGGGCAGACAACATCTCCGTCACGCCAAACCACGGGCAGCGGGACCAAAGGTCACAGATCATACTGAGCATGTTTTAAATACGGGGAGACTCATTTTTGACCCTCTGTGAGCTCAACGCTTTCTCAAGGTGCTCCAAAATACTCAAAGTGTGTGCAATGCTTCAGACAAGACGGAATGATCAGATGCCATCCGGCCTAAGAGCTAAAAGGCAGGGCTAAAATATCTGCAACTGTGAAATCGGAAATCAAAAACTGCCCTCAATTTGATTGAGAAACAAAATCTAATCGTGTCTGGCAGGCTTTCCGCCTTTGCCACTCCCCTCTTCGCTGTATCCTAAAATGCACAGAAAGGGGAGGTTTACGCGTAAAAATAAAAGTCCTCACTTATTCCCCGATCTTCGTGGCTGTCCTCTTCACGCTCATTGTCGAGGTTGGACATCCGCACGGACATCTCTGTAGGACAAGAGACAAATATGTGTGTGCAGTACCAAAGCAAATCGGGCCAAATGAAAGCATGTCAAGTTTTAATGTTAAAGGAGCTGTTTTTTCTTTTTAATTCCAGGTGGGGGTGCATGACGGATGAATTCTTCTCATATGTAGGTATGTGAGATGTGTTTCTGAAACGGATTCCTGGCTCCTACATGGACAGCGTAACAGCGTCGACACAGTATTAACTAGAAAGGCGTGACAAGGGGACTTTCTCTGTAACAATCTCTGTAATTTCTCGAGTCTGACCTAATAATCTGTGCTCCTCGTCTCATTAGTAGAGACTCCCTGGACCTCGTCTGGGGGAGGTCAGCCTCTTCACAGAAGCTTCAGTTAATTTACTCATCTCCACCGGCGGCCCCTCGCACGGAGGCTGACGACCCAGAATGCACGGCTGCCCTACATGTCAGGCCCCGGACGCCTCCATCGCTGTCGAAAGACACCGTGACAGGTCCTGCCAGCCTTTGTCCCCCTTTTACAGTCACTTCTGCTATCTTGACCCAAATGTAGCAGATTTTCATTTACATTTTCAGCTACTAAGCAGATGCTTCTATTCAAAACAGCGCACATTTATTTCTTTTGAGAAAGGAGGGTCAGACAGTCCCTGGATCAATTTGGGAGTAAGAGCCTCCCTCAAGGGACCAATGGTCAAGTCCCTGTCGACCGCGGGATTTGAACAGACGACCTTCTGCTCACAGGTGCAGCGTCCTGAGTAGCAGACCACCCCTGCCCTTTAACAATAATACTTTCAAGCCATGTAACTAGGGGGGTAATCAGTTCATGAAATGGCCAGGCAGTACCACTGTACAAAATTTGTGAGTGTGTGAAGTAGCATGTCCAGATTATTGTATTTAGGAAAAATCATCCAAAAGAAAACAGTCAGTCCACCCCGACCGGAATAAGTGGTTAGAAAGATGGATGAATTTTTAAAATGAATACGGAAATGCATAAAGAGCAGGATCCTGCCACTAGGTGGTGCTGTGTGTCAGTCCGCTGAGCGGAGAAGGCGAGCTGGCCACTGCCTCGACCTCCTCACCTTGCGCGGCCAATGGAGACATGTGCTGATGACTGCGGCGGTGGATCTGGTGCCGGTACGCGTACACTGCCAGGACCAGAACCATGATGCAGCCCATGATGCCACCGGCCACTGGACCGACTGGCGCGCTCTTGATCGTGCTGAGAGAGGCAGCCTCATCATCTGTGGGGAGGACGTGGCACAAATGCAGTTATGAATTGTATTCCAGTTGCCGAACTGTAAATCAATAAGATCTCTGACGGAATGCAGTGAGCAAATTGCATCACTTCAGGTTACAGCTAAACCCTGCGAGCTGCGCGGCGAACTAAACTGCTAGTTAGTGCCCCTAAATCCCTAAGCCTGATGACCCGTCAGTATAAAACCTTGAGGGCCACAGACAAGAGTACTTTCAAGTTAGTGCTGATAAAAGAACCCAAGGCTGCAGAGAGATGCTAGCTGGAGATCAGTGAAGATCAGACTGAGAAAAACAGATGGTAGTGAGGAGGCTCCTAGGCTTTCTTGGGCTTATCAAAACCTATGGATGGAAACTCACCATGTTCCCCGAGTCCCTCCATGTAGGGGCTGCGGGCTCCCACAATCCCTCCAAAGCACTCCTTCTGCAGGGCGCAGTAGGGCTTGTCCAGGTGGGTCTTCCCATCGCTGTCCACCATGCACCACTCGCAGTCCAACACCCCGAAGCAATCACTGCAAGCACAGAAGGGCATCGCGGCCAGTCGGCATATTAATTTCTCCTCGCTCAGTTACTGTGAGGGTAAGGAGCGCACACTGATACAACACATTGCCACACCCACCACACAACAAACCTCAGGGATTGGAACCCAAGAGCAGCCGTGCAGCAGGTATTCAGAATGGAACAGTGTGAAATTTTTTCCAGTGGAAACCTGCCACCAAGCTCCAAATTTTCCCTGAAAGTTGGAGGACCTGCTTGCAGGACAGCTTGCCAAATTTATATCATACCCAGGGCAAAGCAATTGAAGTTAAGTCAAGGCTACTTCTCACTCATGGTGTTCACGGGATTTGAACCAGCAACCTTCCGATTGCCGTCACAGATCCCTAGCCTCTGAGCCACCACTCCCACAGACCAACACACCCACAAGTCACTATAACACCTTCCTATAAATAAGCCTCACGCGTCACTGTTTCCGCTGGTGAAATCTGAGCAGCCCTCTTGTGGCAGGACTGGGGGGGGGGGGGGCCTCACCGGCTAGTAAACCTTTGGCTGCAGTGAGTGTTGATGCACTGGGGCAGGTCCTGCTGGCAGGAGTCGATGAGGGAGGGAGGTTCCTGGTACACCTCACAGCTGGGGTTCCTATAACAACATACATATGAGACATTACACCTGTACACATACAGGCTCACAATCACACACCACTAAATATATGACATTACTCAAACTTGGTTATACAACTGACTAAATTCCCACCCCCCCCCCCCCCCCCATTTGGTAGTCGTGCACAGAAGTTCTCTCCCTGACCCCAGTATAACTTCCTTTAGAAGAAACATCTGTCTGTTTTATGTAGCTCACCTGTTTTCTGCACTGGTGAGATTGCCGGTACACTCATTGACCTCAAGGGGGCACTCACACGGGCACTCACACTCGTTCTGCTCCATCCTGGGGAAGGAAAAAAGCAAAAAAAGGCTGTGATATTATGTTGCAGCTCTAAACAAACGCGCTAATAAAAGAACGATTGAATTGATTGAAAGGTGGAAGCTGCTACGTCAGCAAGGGCAAACTGAACATGTAGTTTTTGCTAGAGAAGACATATCATCAGTGGAAAGTCTGTGAGACGTGCTGCAGACTGGCACCCCCCTACTGACCTGTGACAGTTAAGACACAAGCGGTCGACCGTGCTGCAGGCGCAGAACGCCAGGGAGTCGCATGTCTCGTTTACGATGCCAGCGAAGGCATTGGTGCCCGGGATGCGGGTCAGCCGGTACCGGGAACAATGGCTGCCGTGGACCAGGTTGGTCAGGTCACCCTGGTGAGCAAGAGGATTATGGGAATGAGGCAAACTACACACAGCCTAGCAACAACTAAATGTGTGATAAATGTGTATTTATTGGCTTACATCATGCATTGCTTTTTATATTATATATGTTTGCCATCGTCCACCCCTTAGTAAAAACTCAGCCATCCATCTCTAACTCATCTATAACTACACCCCTGGTTAAAGGTTACTAAAATACCCAAAATTCTCAAGTTAATTTTTCTAAATTTATCAAAATATTTACAAAATTCATCTAAAAATTCTTATGGGTTATAATTGGGAACATAACAAAATGAATGATGCAATATTACAAACACCCACTAGATGAGGCTGTAACACAGATGAAAATCCGAAGACATAACATGACGGTCCAGGGGTGGCACAGGTGCTGCGGCGAGTCTGCGGGCCGCGCTGCCCCACTCACCACAATGCTGGTGTTGAACTTGTAGAAGCGCTGAACCGTCCGGTCGCTGAAGCTGTTGCACAGGTTCTTCTTGACAAAGTTGGGATGGTTGAGGATGTCATTGGCAACCAAAGGCTCCTGGCCACAGCAGGAAAAGATGGTGTCAGGGTTACGCAGCACAGAGAGACATGTAAACGCTTGCCACAGAAAGACAGGGAGAGAGGTGAAAGCCAGAGAAGAGGAGGGGCAGAGATGTGGGCACGACCTCTGACCTTGTGCGTGATGTGCTGCTGTTCGGCGGGGGCGTGGCCTTTAGGGTCGATCAGGGTGGGGTGTGCGACCAGGTACCCTCTGTCTTCCATAATGAAACACCTTCAGCAAGCAGATGAAGTCAAACCAAAAGCCGCCGAGACACTTAAAAATTCGTCGTCAACATGACAATGAACTTAAGTCAACATTCCAACCAATAAGGTAAGGTCACTTGAACAGCACAGGCGTGAAGTCATTTAGTAACCACCCCC
>JAODJX010000047.1:8431117-8451928 GCA_026776945.1 Isichthys henryi
AATTCAATAGTAATAGATTTTTGGACGAACGGCGAACTCCTCAGAATGACTTTGCTACACTTAAGGAGCCCAAACGAGCCCCAGGAAGGGAAGACTTTCTTAGCCTCTGGAGGCCTAAACAGAACCACCCAGCTGCAGCCAGGCAGCCCAGGCCCGCCGGACCCGGTTTGCACCGTCGGCCGTGTGTACCGGATTTTGTTGCCTTTGTCCTGGTTGCAGATGGGCAGCAGGTCGAGCAGCACCTTGTAGAAGTAGCGCAGGGTGAAGTCGATGCCCATCACTGCCACTGCAGAGCCTGGGGTGGCCTGAGAGCTGGGGGGGGGGGGGGGGAGAGACAAGATACAGAACAGTGATACTTTATTGATCCCACAGGGAATCCTGCTCTCCACGAGGGAGACAGACGCAGGTGAAGGCAAGCTTGCGAAGGGTTAGCCAGCGGGCAGTGCTCCTCAAATAAATTGGGGGTTAATGGCCTTGCTTAAGGGCTCAGTGGATGGATCAGTCTGGTAGCCTGAAGATTTGAACCAATGACCTCCCGATCACCGGCACAGAGTCCCAACCCGCTTAGCCACATTCCGCCTCCAAGGGAAGAGACAGAAGAGACCCATTTACCTCGTTCAACAAACAGAACACACATTCTTTTTGTTTCAGAGTAATGTGCATTTTTACAGCTCATCGTATTTCCATACCACTTCATACACAAACAAAATTGCTACCAGCTACAGATTTATTCAGTTTGTCCTTTGTTATGAACACCCCCACAAACTTTGAACAAGTAAACTGCACAGCCAGTACTCCACCAATCCCCCCCAGACACTGAAAAAGACTGAACCAGAATGAAGGCCGTTTTATCAAGATAATAGATGGTTAGATGGCTAGCATGCACTTTGAAGTCATTCCTCTAATTAAAATATGGTTAAGATCTATATTTTGTTTGAAAGCAAATATAGCTACTTGTGATAAAGAGGTTTCTGCGACCATTTCAATGAAGGAAGGACAAGGAGACAACATTCCATGTCACATGATCCCTCACAGCACGATTCGTGCCGGCCAAATATGTTAGCTCATCATAAATTCCATTGCCGCTCCCTAACGTCAAACAGGCAGGGCTATAAAAAGGCCCCAACAGCAAGACCTCCGATGGGTTCTTTGGCTCCTACCTGGAGACGTGGATGGTGTGGCTGATGCTGACCACGTAGCCAGCGCCACCCACATCCAGGTAAGGCCCGGTGAAGGTGATGAGTCCCGGATTGGCCACGGCATGCTGGTACCTGAAAGTCCCACAGACCGGAATTACTGTTCCACTCTGTGGTTCCATAACCCATGCAATATTCTGTCACCCTACTCAATAAGGATATTTCCAGGTAGCTTCTTTTCCATCATAAATTTAGTCCTACTGAAATTCTTTTCTCCCCAGGAGCCTTTAATTACTTAAAATTACTGCTTTATACACTCCAGATGGACATCCTCATAATCTCATCACTGTCACCCAGTGTGATTCTGGGAATATTTCTAAGAGCGTCCCCAGAAACTCACCACTGTCTTCTAGTAGGGTCGAAGGATTTGTCCATGAGAGATCCAGGGTAAATGCGTAGCACCCCACTGGGAGTGGCCACGTAGCGACGCACGATGTAGCAGTTGAGGCTGCTCATCTCCATCTGAGTCATCCATTCGTCGGTTATGTGACTGGTGGCCATGACCTCATTTCTGACCGACGACTGGAACAGGGTGAGAGCACACAGCAGGGTCACATGACTTCTCCACATACATGCGTGCCGCTAAAGCGTCTTTTGGACGACCCCAACCAGTTCACCTGGGGAGAAAGTCGAGCCGCTAAGGAGAACCCTCTCGATAACATGAGGGTCTATTTCTTTTTTTTGGGTCACTGACAACGGTACCTTGAGCCCCGGGTTGGCGATGAGGCGCGTGCTGTCGCTCAGGTAGGCCGTGTAATGCTCAACCATGCGTTTGGTCTCCGGCTGGCTCAGGTGCTCGTATGGGGAGGAGAAGCTCCCGGCGGACAGCATGACGGTCGGGCTCTCTGACGCACGTGGAAGGGAAAGAAGCACCACAGAGAAGACTTGGACACAAAATAATGTGTCTGCACACGGCAGAACGGCTGATGGGTAACTGTGAGGATAATTCTCAATCAACAAAGACCGGAAGGTAAACTACGAAACTACGTGTCACTGTAACAAATGGTGCAGCACCCTCAAACGCAGAGAAGGGACAAAGGCATCCGTGCGCTCGTGACCTCTGACCCTTGACCATACCGACTGATGCGAGCTGTTTGAAGTGCAGGCAGGAGTTGGGCTGATTTAGCAGATCCAGCCGGTGGTAGAGGAGCTTGCTGCTGGGAACCGTGTTGAGGTTCTTCAAGTGCTTGACGGGAACTTCGGGCTGGACGTAGACAATGCACAGGATGAAGCTGGTGTCCTGGACCTGTGGAGGAGACAACGGTTCCTCAAATACTGCCCATAAACCACATCAGCTTAGCTACTGGCGGAGAAAACACTCTCCTCCAGTGAAAGTGATTCACTACACCATTTCTCATATAGCATCAGAGACAAACCCTCTACACCCAGTTTAATGACACCCACAGGGACAAACAGCAAGTCTACTTGCATTTAAAGCCACAGAAAGCATGACTACCATTGCTAATTAGACCCACGGAGATAAGCTACATTTATCCCATACAGAAACAAACAATAATTCTGCTTCAACAGGCCCACAAATGTAAACACTGCATTTACTATCCAGATCCACAGAGAAACATTGATACTGGAGTGTTTTTAAATGCTAAGGGGCGCTCTATTAGATTAATGCATTATGCTTCAGAAGGGAACGAGCTGATGGAGGTCAGCCCCCCATTATTCAGAACAAGTTCAAAATCGGCAGGACGAGCCCAGAAGGTTTTCCCAGCTACTCCAGGTGAAATGGAGACATTGTCTTTAGCGGACATGTACATGTAAAGGCACCGAAGTAGAGGTCGTGATGGAGGATCAAGATGGGCAGTGTTTCTCAATCCGGTCCTCGGGGACCCCCAGACAGTCCACGTTTTTGCTCCCTCCCAGCGCATAACATGTATGCTACCAGGTATTCAGTGTCCTGGACTTATTGTTTCGTTCAGGTGTTGGGAGCTCTTTGGGAGCAAAAACATGGGACTGCCTGGGTGTCCCCGTAGGCTGGGCTGAGAAACACTGAGGTACAGTATCAGGAAGCCTAGTGATGGTGCAGTACCAGTTTCCAGGCGTAGCTGACGTTGTAGGAGTCCCGGCTGGTGTCTCGCAGACGGGTCATGTGCCAGGACAGGGAGGAGTTGACAGGCACCACTATGACCTGGCTACCCAATGGGAGGCTGCAGAATACATTTACATCGTTATCACTTAGCCAGTGCCTTAACGATGGGGGTGACGAGATGGGGTCATCATGCCAGAACAACCCAGCACGATCAAGACAGACAACACAGGACATTTCTTTTATATAAAGTCATGTCTGACAGCAGAGTGTCAACATGCAGTCTGAGCCCGACAACCCAATAATCACCAGTCACAGACATGTTATTACAAGCTGAAGCCAAACTTCCTGCGTTTGATTTAAAAGCTCCGACAATAAGAGGTGCTGAGCCTTAAAGACTTAACGACCTTCGGCGTTCAGTGTGGAAACGTCACCGTAACGCTTCTTATAACTATGGTTGCAGCAGTGAGGGAACATTCAAGTTACAGAAGGGGCGACATGCTAAAACCATTAAGCAAGACATTAGGGGAGGTAATTTGAAAAGCAGACCTGTATAAAATCAGTTAGTGTTTTTGGAAAAAGCATAAATAAATCGAAATGAAACTAAATGCATGATACAGGCATACAAACCAAACCCTGAGAACCTTGCAAGACCCCAAACCGTGTTCGCGGCGAACATGCGACTCCACCAACCTGAGAATGTTCTGACGCACTGTCTGGAACCCGGGGATGTTTTCGTAGTGGGTGATGTCAGTGTGAAGGGGGGGCTCTGTCATCAGGTAGGGCCGGGTGAGGGAGGGGTGCATGAGGGTATATCCTGGAAGATGTGTCGCGTGTTAGTTTGCACCAGGGTAGCACAACAAGCATGCGCCCAACGCGTCTCCAAGCAACCAGACAACCTATGTCCCTGCTGAGGTATTTTTAGAAATAAGGAAGAAACTAGTGAAGGATAGTTTAAGCAGCAGAACCTTCCACTCCATCTTTAAGGTTCCTGACATGGGTCAAGCCACGTGTATTACCAGCACACGAATCACACCATGCAAAACACCCACCTTTGTTGTCTATGAGGAAGGTATACGAGGCCAAAGAGTCCTGGTAGTATGTGACGTCTTCTAAGATGTAGGCCAGGTTGACATCAACTCCCACAATGCCGAGCAAGAGGTTTCCGAAGTAGCAGGGTCGACTTACGGTCATGATGAAACCTGTCGCGGGGTTAAAATGACGTGAGGCGGCAAGATGTGAAAAATCTACATGCTACGCTGAGTCAACACGTACATTTTCGTATAACATCCCACAGTCATAATGTTGTCTACGTTGACAAAAAAGCAGATTCTGCACACTGACCATCACCCATTGGGTCAGTGTAGGGCAGGCTGAACATGGCCACGTCAATCATGCGGTTGGGCAGATTGATGTAGAAGCGCCCCACGCTGGTCTCCAGGTTGCTCAGCTGGTTCAGGACCATCATGCTGCCCTTGACCACAGGGAGGGCCGAGCGGTCCGGCACGCCATACTTCGCGGAGTTCTGCTCTGCCAGGTCCCTCAGGAATGCCAGTTCTTTAAGCCCAGTCACCCCCTCTACTTAGGACAAGGGGACAAATCGGTTAGGCTGCATGACATTAGCACGGAGCCCTGCCTTTGTATTCATCTGCAGACGTAGCCGGAATCCGTCCATCTGAGAAGCTACACTTGCCGAACATCTATTTATCTTTTTCTCATTTCTCATTCAGGCGGGTAGGCGGAAGAATTCGTAAATCAAAGGCGGCTTTAAAGAGAGCACGGAAATCCACGGAAGAGCGGAACACGGCATTTAAATGTTGCGTTAATTATCATCACTGGATTGTAATTACAGAAAAGCGCATGCTATTAATCTTTAATAAGCCTCTACTGTCCTTAAGCTAATTCTATTTCAAATAGAAAAAATACATTTAAAAATAAATGGGTCATTGGCGCTACTTATAATTAAACACAGACAGGGATTTCTTTCATATCTCTAATTTGAGGAAGCAGGTGAAGGACCACACCCCTCCCTCCTTAATCCTGTTGGGCAAGCAGGACATTCCTTTATTTGATTTAGCTTCTCTCCACCGTTCCTAGTGTGGGCTTCCATACAAACTGCCTTGCTGCCCGCTAACAGTCAACGTCGATTAATTATTTAGCAGTCTGGCAGACGCGCAGAGGCAAGATCAAGCATTAAAGAAGCATCACCGTCTGCTGTTGTTGTTTAAAGGGAGAAGAAAGCGATTTCCGCGGAACATTCTACGACGATTAAGAGAGCTGCCACAAGGGAGCTGCGGATGGGTTAGGATACTTAAGGGGTTGCTGAAACCTTACCATTCATGAGGGCGTAGGTGAGAATCATCACGGAGTTGTTGAGGTGGCGGTTTTCTTCTTTCACCACACTGAGAGTGGTCTTTTTTTCATACTCGGATGAGTGCCTGGAGGTCATGCCAGAGGACAGGTAGATGATCACCAGATCTGTGGCTAGAAGACAGGGACACACCCGAGCGTTCAGTTCACTTCAGTCAGACCTCACAAAAAACATGAAATATTAGGAGTCTCAGCAAACGGGAATGTATTAGATGTCGTGACTCTTACTCATTTGCTGTCGGGTGACGTTGCTGGTGTTCCTGAGGAGCTGGAAGGCTTTCTGAAAACCTAGAGCGTGCTGGGTGGGGCTATCAGAGGCCTTGATGTTGCTGATAAAGGAGGCCATCTTCCTCTTGGTCTCACTGGTGGCGGGAGACAGGAAGCTTTTGTAACACTGGTCCAAGGAGCAGGAACGAACGGTATCTGCTACCGTCAACACCGAGATCTAAGGAAGGAAGACACACACAGACAGACCAAACAAAGCGCCACCACAAATCAGTCTTCACCACTGCAAAGAAATATATCGGCAGAACACTCTCTCACGCGAAGTCGCACAGCACCGTAACAGCACTTCCAGAAATCAATGACGGCAAAGGCCAACCTTGTCATGCTCATCAATGGAGCTGAGGATGACCACAGCGGCGTCCCGTGCAATCTGAAGCTGGATGTCTGTGATGGAGGTGCCGTGGTCAATAATCACCACGATGTGCTTGGACTGTGGCCTCACAGCAGAAACATACACCGGCCTACAGGGAAAAATACAGGATAATTTCCAAGCCCAGTCTATGCAGTATCCAGTTCCAGTTGACACTTAGGAAGCTTAACATGTGTGTACTGAGGGAAAACCTGTAGCCAGTGTCCTTAACCCTTAGGCACTTGTCTAAGGGATCGATTTCTTTCAGCAGTGTTCAGACCATCAGATTAGACCATCATGCCTTTCAGCTGTGCTCCAAGTGAAACAGTCCACTGAGTTTATATCACTCCATATAACTGATCATGCCTTGTTTAGTTGTTTGGGGGGAAAAAACAACAATTATGAAATAATCCTGCAAAATGTGGTGTCAATTTCCCCATGAATAACATGCTTAGTACCAACACTATCAAGGGTGGGTATCCTGATCCATGGAGGGCCAGTATGGGGGCGGGTCTTTGGTATGATCTCAGAATCAGCCAATGACAGTGGGTTCCTAGCACTGGAGTTGAGAACCGCTGCTTTATTATTGGCTGACAATAAAACCTGCATGGAACAGGTTCCCCACCCCTGATTTAAATGGACCGGGTTTAGATTAAGTATGAGTGTTGCTTTGTTTATTCAAGTAACGTTTTATCTTAAAACTTCTCAAATTCAAGCTTGCAGTCTACTTCATTGTTAACAATGCATTCTCAGGTTCTTGTGAGAAGAGCCTTTATTGTAATAGTCAAGGGTTAGGTGCTTATACCTGGTTATGTATGACAGTCTGCAACCAGCGGGCAATCTTATACAGGCAGACCACAGAAGCCACAATACAAGCACCAAGCGTACGGTGTGCCTTCCCGGCCACGGTTTGTGACTCAAGCATCCGATTCCGTTTCTTTTAGTCAAACCTATATTGTCTCTGAATATTAAATCCACTCCAGCAAAAAGAGACAATGAAGACCAACACTCAAATCAGCTGGGTTTGCTTGGATACACTTGGCAACATACGCAAATGAGATGCAGCTCACTTTCTGGCTACATATAAGCTCGGAAGTGTAAAGGACATCAGCAGGCCATATACAAGATGATCACTACAAATGAGAGTGCTGGTGTTCCGCTGCATGTGTGAGAAGCAGACCTTTTGCCAACGTAAAACATGAGCTATAAAACTCTGCTGACCTGCTTCTGTGCTCATAGCTCCCCTTGCAGTGGAATTTGTGGGCTGGAAACACTGTAAATATGCCCTCCTCAGAGCTGAAGTACTGCCACTTGATCCCAGGGTTGGATTTGAGGTTGTCCGCAAGCACTGGATAGAGGACAGAACACTTAAGTTAGGCACACAATTACACTGGATGGTGGACTGAACACTCAGGTTCGATGAGACGATTATAAAACTGAGTCTGTACACCCTAGAAAAAAAGGAAAAAAAAAGAGGTCATTCAGCTAAATACTGAAAATAATTCTTCCAGTAGACTTCAAACTGACAAACAAGGTCTTCTGACTTCTGGTATTCCCTTTCCATTTCTAAAACATAAAGCCACAAATCTGTTGACATTAAGAATACAGAATAAAGCAGTCAGTGCCTCACCACGCGTACTCTAAGACCAAGCACGTAGGTTAGCGGTTAGTGTGTAGTGAAGGTTACCTATTCAGTCGGACTGTTTGGGGGGGGGGGGCGGGCACGACACTGTGTGTTCAGTTTCAATCCCTTCACAGTTTCTGATTACTAATGGAAACCGACACGATGATCTCCTCTAAATGCCGGGGAATGGAGGACAATCAGGAGCGGCTTGGGGCTCAAGTGGCAGTGTAATCCAAGGAAAGAGTCAGAGCAGCTGGACTGCGTTAGGCGTGGAGGACCACTGCAGCCGTAGGAAGCAGAGAAAGTACCCCTTCAATCAGCATCAACTCCGGGCACAATCAGGCGGTCAGGACTGAACCAAGCCTAAACAAAGACCTTCACTGCAAGTCAAGACCCACGCTGCACTTCCCTTATCATGCCCCATACGGGATTTGGGAAAACAACATCAACAATTCGCCCCCCCCCAAACAGTCAGTCTTAACTTCATGCAGATGGGATCAAGGGAGATCTTCCAGCCTCCAAAAAAATGGAGAAAAAAAAACCTGGCGCTTCAGAGAAGGTATCTAAAGAGCATCACAATTCACTAGAACAATTTGTGCAATCAAAATTGAGCCTATGCTCCTCTTTTGTCCAAAGCTGCAATGCAAAACACCGTATGGATAAAAGCCACAATGGCACGGCAGTTATGATTTTTTGGAAGGTTTCGGCGTTCATTAAAAACACATCGGGAGCCATTGCTAGGCTAGAGAGAAACCCCACACACCCATTCCGTGGGAAACCTAAAAACGGATAAGAGGCACAAGCACAGAGTGCAGAGCATTAATCCTGCACATACAGGAAACCATGCAGTGCATTTATGGGAAAGCATATATTTGCCTAGTTCAACGTTTAAAAGAGGGATTATGAGCACCTGAACAGGAATGGTGAGAAAAGACGCTGGGTGAGCCAACAAGTTAGGGAGCCGCCTGCAACAGCCCCCACCCCCTCACCCACCCCCGCTTCTTGAGCCCATGTGATAAACAATCTCAAAATCAGCCAAGTGCCTGGAACAGAGTGGTTCCCGGAGAAATAAACATATTAAGGAGGGATGGCTGCGATAGGCAGGAGGCCACAGCCCCTCGATGAGGAACAGGACCCCCTGATTACAGGAAAAGCTGGCGCTTGCACACCATTTCGACTGCATGCCTAGCGAACTCCGCTTGGGCCTGGGGTCCATTAATCTACAAGAGGAATGAATATGTAGACATTTGAAGATATATTAGTAAACTTTGACATAAAATAAAAAAAAAAAAAATTTCATGTACTTTTTTTTTTAATACACTTGAGCCCAACTCTACCACAAATACAAATATTGACTGAAAATCTAATGAGTACAAAAGGAAACCCCAGTTCTGGAATTCTGTTGCCATGGCAGCTCTATAAGGTAACTGCCTCTCCATATTCAGAGAGATGGCATGGATTTAAAGCAGATAAGGGCTGGGAACGGGCTCATGGGAGTTTACCTTACACAAAAATATTCCGAGGGCAGAACGAAAAAAATGATTGGTTCGGAGAGTGGGCCCAAGGAACTAGAGGTGGGACCAACCAATCAGATGTCTTGGTCTGGCCTCCTCTAGTCGCTTGGGTCCGCCTCCTCCACAATCTGATTGCTTCGCTCTCCAAACCAATCATTTTTCATTCTGTCCTCAGAACATTTTCGGTAAGTAAAACTCCCTTGAGCTGGGTGCGGGTGCTCACCTGAATTGAGGTCCCTGCCAGGATTGAAGGCTCGGCTGTTGACAGTGGGGGACAATCGATCGCAGCAGATGGTTTTGGACACATTCGTGTTAAAATTGCCATCAAACCTGAGAACATCAAAGCAGTAGTTAGATGGAGTAATCAACCAGAACAATTCTGGTCTTGCGCAACTTGCCGCACTCACCGCTAAAAGCCCAGCTACATATGGATGCAAGGCTCAACTCGGTCATGCTCAGAGTGTGTAAATTAAATGGCAGGCATATTTTTCAAATTGAGGGGGGAGAGATGGGGGGGAACTGACTGAACATGCAGAATCAGAAAATTATGTTTTTTGAGATGGGAGGTGCCTGATTTACCTCAATTTTCCTAAAAGCTGTTTAAAGCATCTCCCATCCGCGCATGTCTCAACTTCAGGCTACCCCCACCGCCAACCCCCTCTCACGTCCAAGCCCTAACCATGCACCAAGCGAGTTTCGGGTTTCTCAGCACACGTGGAACACCGGGCCCAAGGGATGCAGCCTGAACCGACTGACAAGCAGCATCAGCACCCTGCTCCCCGGACGGTGACAGACGGCTTTAACAAGCAACCAACCAAAAGTGCATCCTGAAGGGGTGAGCATCCCTCGCTCTTTGATCCCCCTACCCCCGCTAGAAACAGTCCTGGAATTGTGTCAGCTCCCAGCGACTCCCCGTCCGTCCATCTGCAGGAGGCATGCATGGTTGACGGACGCGCTGATCAACAAGCCGCTTTGAACTCTGGCCACTGCTTGCCCATCCAGCCCCTTGGAAAACCATTCCCCATCCACACAGCTCATGTCGGGGCTCAGCGACTGAGTGCAAAAGCACAATATGTGACTGAATGCAACATCAAAAGGGGATTTCTGGTGAACTCCAAGACCTTGGAGAACTTCATAAGCAAAACAGAAACTGGGAAATCAACCTTGTTGTTTAATTCTGACCAGCACTAATTGTGTGACAGCACTAACTCCTTGTGACACCCTCCACAAACTTCTCCGATGCCCCAAACCAAGACAAAGTATAACAGGCTTGCTAAGTCGCAGCCCTTCAGAAGATGGCACCCTGGGCCAATGTTGCCTGATGGGTTGACCAGCATTAATGTTAACATCACCACCTCCCATGTCCCATTTGGCCCTATTTGATTCAGTCAACTGACATGAAAAAACAGCAGTCAAACTTCCCAAGGAATCAGCATGGCAGCTTTTAGAACGGGTGCACAATCACGGAGGCCAGTGTTTCTCAACCAAGTCCTTGGGGAGCCCCAGACAGTTGATGCATTTGCTCCCTCCCAGCTCACAAAACACCTTTTACTGGGTATTCAGACTGGGAGCTGGGAGGGAGCAAAAACGTGGCCTGTCTGGGGGCCCCTGAGGACTGGTTTGAGAAATCCTGCCGTAGGCTACAAATGATTTTGATCATGGAAAAAGTATACAATTGTAATCCTGCTGTGACCTGATTGCAATGGACTGAATCACAGAAAAACATAATATAAGCTGGACTGATTTTTGTTAAGATTAAAGACTGTGCACTTTGAAACAATAACTTTGCTCTCCCTCTCTTTTAGGTCCAAGTCTTAATATTTACAGGTCCTTGCAACATATCCACCCATCTCACCCTGCTGGGACTGGCAGCAGAGTAATAACAATGATTCTGGGATGCAATTCACCATCTGTGGCCTCAGTCCTGGCCTTATGGCTTGTTCTGAGAGGGCGAGCAACTTACAGTTCAAGATAACTCAGTCTCAAGTCTGGGGACAGAGATAAAATTCTCAAAAATAAGCTGACAGACATGAATAATGCAGCAGAAACTGCTCCAGTAAAGATTAAATTGGAAGTGCACCTTGTGGAAGTGGCCCTCACTGAAATTGATATCAGAAGACGTTCCTGCTGCTTTCATGATGGATGTTGAGACTGAAGAACTACATCTAGAAGAGCCTGAGGTACTAGAGTCTGAGCGCTAACACGTCGGCTGAGAGGTGCCTCAGATGTCCTTGCCATTTAAATCTCATATGCTTCTCCGTAAATCAGCAAAGCTGCAAGTCAGTTGGGCACGAACTTTTCAAGGTCTACTTATGAATATATAAATATGAGATTTATAATGAAATGAAATGATCCTTAACTTCGCAGCCCTGGGGCTGAGGGCCTTGCTCAAGGGTGCATGAACACATGCCAGTGCTCGAACCGAAGACCTTCCTATCACTACAGATGGAAAGTTCTAGTCCAGAACTTCTAGTCAAAGTACAAATACAAACTAAGGTTTTGTTTCAATCAACCAACTGAGTATAAAGAGTGACAGTCACCAAGTACTCAACCGAATGGTTGAACGTTCCAGAGGTCCAGAGGCTGAGTCACACACTGCCCCTAAGAATGGTCAGGTTTCAAGTACGCAGCATGTTAAGTGAAGATTGGTGCTTTGCGAATAGCACTGTATACAGGAGATTATTTATTGGGGGGGGGGTTCAGGGTTGAAAACATAGGGCGGGGTTTAAAACAGTTAGGTGGGGTTATGCAAGATGCACTCAGTGATGGGTGAGGTACAGAAAGCTTGGGAGTTTTAATTATGCGAAAATGTTCTGAGGGCAGAATGAAAAATGGTTCAGAGAGACACTCAATCAATCAGTTTGAAGAGGTGGGTCCAAGCAACTAAAAGAAGTGGGACCAAGACATCTGATTGGTTAGCCCCGCCTCCTCTATTTGCTTGGGCCCACCTCCTTCATAATCTGATTGGTTAATACTCTGAACCAATCATTTTTTTGTCTGCCCTCTGAATATTTTTGTGTAAATAAGACTCCCATGATCATATAGAAACTAGGGCATGGCTCATATACTGGTTACAGAGTGGGACAGTGGAAACATTAGCATAGCCACAGGCTTACTCTATCATGGAGGGTGGGATTTTGCAGCAGTCCTGGGTGGCCGTTAAGGGCGAGGTCAGGTGGGCCGTGTACGAGGCCTCCACCACCTGCTTGTTTCTGTTCACCACATCCAGGTAGCGGTTGAACTTCTCGCGGATCTTCTTAGCCAGCTGAAGCAAGAATTGAACAGAGCGTCACTCAGATATACCAGCAACGTGCATTAAAACTAATAACACAAACCTCACATTGTTAATGAATAGAGAAATAACACACACACACACACACACACAGAGCTCTGGAAACAAAATGAGACCACAGCCCGGTTTTTTGTTTCACTCATTTCTCGAGTTCTGGGTGTGCGTCTGTGAATAATATATTTACAGACAGCACACAGGAAACCCATTAACCACAACACAGTAACTGCACCCAAACTTAAGTGCAGCTTTTAATACAAAGATGGCAGCACCGCTACACACACACATGTAGGGTATACCTATCGTTATGGGGCCCGCTCATTCACTTCTATGGGAATTTAATTTTTTTCCAAACTACATCATGGTTTTAGTTTCTCGTTAATGAAGGGCTCCTTCGTTGCTTTACGGGACTTCATTCCTGCTTCTAGCAGCCCAATACAAACAGATAAGGGCACCTCACACCTGCACTTAATGTTTCCCTTCCTTTTGAAGGTCACTTGTTGTCATCATCTGATTCATGAGAAACTGTCGGATAAGTTAACGTTCATCTCTGGCATTAGAAAGTCGGCTTCCGCCCTCTGCCTGGCTGGTTTCCGGTCGTTCCCAGTGTCTCCTGCTTCACCTTATTCTTGGTACTGCCGTCTAAGGAATTAGCTCAGCGTAGCCTCTGACAGCAGGACTAGCATTAAACCAGGATTTAAAAATGCAGATTTAAAAAAAAAATTATAAAATATTGAGTGGTCTCTTAATTTTATCCGCAGCTGTATATTGTCCAACAGAAAAGTTACGGCTATTAGATTAAATCCAAAATTTTTAGCATGGGCGTCCATTGACAATTTTCCTACAATTCCTGTGATTCCATCATGTAGTTTGACTGTAATTTTCCACTTCGATGATTCTCGTCAGTGGTATTTACCTCATCTTTTGTCCTATCCCCGTGTAGCGACATTATGTAGTATTACACCACAGTAGAAGTCGCATTCGGCTGGAATAGTATTTTAGATTTACTCTTTGAAAAATCCTGAAATTTTCTTTGTATCACTGGAGGGATTTCTGTGCAGAGGTTGGACAAAATGGCAGAAACACTTAATGAGACATTAATATTATGGGTGTAATAAGGAGTTGGGCACCTTCAAAACAGTCCTGAACTGTGTGCGATGGGATATTGGACAAATCTTCATGAAGAAAAGCTTTCAGTTCTTTGTGATGTAAAGGAAGTAGAAATATACTTTGATCTCTATGTTCCAGTAATTAGAACATAAGAAATTTACAAACGAGAGGAGGCCATTCAGCCCATCAGGCTCGTTTGGGGAGAACTCAATTAATAGGTCAGAGATGTTAAAATCATATCTAGCTCTGATTTAAAGGACCCCAGGGTTTTAGCTTGCGCTACACTAACAGGAAGACTATTCCATACTCTAACTACATGCTGTGTAAACAAGTGCTTCCTCAAATCCAGTTTAAAATGTTTTCCCGCTATTTTCCACCTATGGCAATGAGTTCTTGTATTTGAACTAATACTGAAGTAACTGTTTGGTTGAACAGCATCCAGACCTGTTAGAATCTTATATACCTGGATCATGTCCCCCCTTAGTCTCCTTTGCTCGAGGCTGAACAGATTCAGCTCAGCTAACCTCTCCTCATAAGACATTCGTCTAAGACCAGGAATCATTCTCGTAGTCCTACGTTGCACCTTTTCCAAGGCAGCAATGTCCTTTTTAAGGTAAGTGATCAAACTTGCACACAATATTCTCGATGGGGCCTTATCAGTGAATTGTATAATCTTAGCATCTCCTCCCTTGCCTTAAACTCCACACACCTAGAGATGTAACCCAACATCCTACTGGCCTTTTTAATTGCTTCCCCACTCTGGTCAGAGTGGGACAGGGAAGCATGAACATACACAAAGGACTCTCATAATCAACTACCTTTATTTCAGTGGAACCCATAAAATATCTGTACTTTATATTTCTGCTCCCTGCATGGATTACCTTACATTTATCTACATTAAATTTCATCTGCCAGGTGTTAGCCCAGTCATTAATTAAAATAAGATCCCCTTGTAGTCTCTGTACTGTGTTAGGCTTCCTAACATCGTATATTTTTATTCTGGACTTTGCTCTGACACTAAAATTAACCACAAACTTAACCATATTATGATCACTACCGTCAAGTGGTTCGAAAACCTCAAATTTTCCAATCCTATCCTGGTTATTAGAGAAAACAATATCGAGAATGGCTTCTCCCCGGGTAAGGGTTTTAACATACTAAGTAAAAAAACAATCCCGTACCAATTCCACCATCTCAAGTTCATTTACAGTAGAGCCAGAGACTATATGCCCCACTGTATCCCAGGTAAATTACAATCACCCATAACCACCACATCATTTTTATTACTCGTAATCCTAATATCACCGTACAACATTCTGCTTTCCTCTGCAACTATATTAGGTGCTTTAAAACAAACACCAACAATTAGGCCATTTGAGTTTTTAGCGTCTAGTTTTACCCATACAGCTGTACTTTTATTTTTACCAGTGAGCTCCCGTGCCTGCAAGTTTTCTTTTACGTATACTGCAATACCACCTCCCTTCTTTCCCACCCGGTCTCTACGGAACAACGTGTAACCATCCATATTATATTCTTCTCCATCATTGTCACTCAACGACGTTTCTGTTATTCCTATAATGTTGTAAGAGTCTGATGAAATAAAAGCCCCTAGATTATGAACTTTGTTTCTAATACTTCTAGCATTTACAGACAGCAAAGGGTAGGACTTTTACAGTGCCCACTTGTGCAGACACCTTGCAAACACAACACTAAACTGGTTCCATAATTATCCATCTCACTATGACCCTGTCCCCTGTCCCCAGTATATTTACAGGTATATAAAGCATTTAAGTTTTTGTTGATTCAATTTACAAATAGTTAATACAATAAATTGCAGAGTATAATAAAACACTAAGTTAACACTTACATTAAAATGGAACTTTTTAATTATTCGATAGGGTCTGAGAGATAAAACCTTTAAAATTAACCTTTAAAAATAACCAAATTGACTATTACTTACCAGAGAATAACTTCCTACTGAACCACGTAAAGCTAAAATAAACTTGCTTCCAGGAGGCTGAAAAACCACAAAAAAAAACCCTCTCACTGTATAAGCTGCTGCCGGAGCGGGAAAAAGGTGGAAAATGTCTTTCCGGCCCTGAGCAAGCAAAGCTCAGGACCAACTGTCCTTTACTAGTTAACGTTACCGGGATTAAATAATATTGTCCTGCAGGTTTGTGACAATGTTTCGCGGACAGAAAACGCCACAAATTTAACTCAATGTTGGTAACACTCGCGTTCACACAGACCGAAAAAAACAGCCACCCACATAAACTGAACCAACACACAAACACACAAATACACTTGCAAACAACCGCATGTACACCACTCTCTCTCAGTACAGCAATCCCAGCAGCATCTGGCCGCAGCGAATCTGCACTTTTAGATATGTTATTTCGCAAAGGCCGTGGAAGGCATTCAACCTCTTCCCAATGTTCATGAAAGCACCCGGATTTGATTAGCAGTGTATATTGGGGCATTTTCATCTTGGAATATGACAGCATAATGAGGTAACCGTGTTTGCACCGTAGGGCACACCTAGTCCTGGGAAATGGCCTCATATTTCTGTGCCATTATACAACCATCAGACCAAATGACTCCCATGAGATACCTGCATGTACTATTGCAGGACCCCACATAGTGGGTTGAAGGCATCTTAGGGTTTACCTGACGTATGTAGGGAAGGATGAAAAACAACTCAGACTATGTTGCTTTTCTTCCTGTTACTCAAGGGTCTAGGTTTTGCACTTGTTATACCAGGTTACGCATCTTTGCATTATCTTTGCATACAAGCGAATTCTGAATGGCAGCATTACCATCAATTCCACCTCAAACTCACAAAAAAATAGTTTTTTTCAAGTCTGGGTCACAATGATGACCATTCAGTTCTGCGGTAATTTCTGAGACTGCAGTTTTGTGATACTTGGCAACCAACCTGTTAAAAGTTTCTCTGTAAGTGTCAAATTCAAAATAACTTTATTTGTCCCCGGAGGGGCAATCAGAGTCGGTGAGCCTCAGCTTGCCAGCACCATCCCACGGTTTGTCTGCGTTTGACATGTAGCCTCCTGTACATGGTTTCTGAGAGAGTTCCCCATGCAGTTTTTGTGACTGGCAGATCTGCAATTTGGGCACTGACTACCCTACTAACAGGGAACATTCTCAGAACTTAGTGAACGACATGTGAAGGTCTTCTCAAAGTTGGCGGAGAACATTCTTACTGAAATGCTAATGGAACATTATTTCCACTTTTTACATTTTAACAAAGGTTCTGTCAGTGTCAGCACAATAACATTATTACCTGAACACCCTTTTAATCATAGAATTTTATAATAAAACTATATTTTATAAAAGTGCTATATGGGTACACTGCCAATGTACCATCCAGCCTCAAACCCATGACCTTCGAGGGGTAAAGTGACAGTGTTACTCGCTCTTCTACCATGCCTTTTATTTGCTTTTATATTATTATTCTTAGTTATGGCAGTAATAGTATTAGTTTGATAATGTTCTGGCAACATCAGGAAAACTGGGTACTTCGAACGTTTCCATACCTTAATTATAACATCTTTTAAACGTTTCTAGAGCGAAACATTCTTAGATGGTTAGCTGGCATTGTAAGTTGCCTCATATTGCTTTGAAAGCTCTCACATCCGATTGCTGATTGCCAGTCGCCTTTCTGTAGCTCACACATGCTGCTAATTAGCAGTCAAGCTAAGACGACCCACCTTTGTAGCGCTGCGTTTGTAATTGAGATTTAGCTTTTCATGTGTTGCTTCTGTTTTGCCAACCTCCGTTTGCCGGTGCTTAATGAGTGTTAGCAAGTAGCGTATGTATGTATGTGTGTTAGCACAGTGCCATCAGCCCACTCTTAGCTGCAAATTTCAAAGGGAATCGGTGGCGTAACACGTTTTACTTGCCAACGCTGCTAAAGTGACATGCTTTCTCAGTGCAAGCCCCGGTTTCCTAGATATTTTTTTAAACAAAGGTAATTTAATAATCCTTTCAGATCATACACAGTTTTGAGACATTTCTCTTTATGCATGACATTATATCGTGCCCAAAAACAAACCCAGACCCCCGTGAGGTGCTCGGGGAATATTGTCTGCGTCTCCCCCATTCTCGTGAAGCTTAGGTAACTGACATATGTTCTCTCTGCGGGCAGTCGATCATGAATTCCAGTTTGTAGCACCCCGCTAATACGCTAGAAGGACAAAAATATCATAAATAGATTAACATAGTTCTTTTGTTAATTATTATGCATAATCGCACTGTAATGATTCAGTCTGGTTTTCACTGAGCAACTAGTGTAAGTGTTGGAAGGGCAGCGTACGTGAAGAACTGGATTTCATCTGAGGCTGAAAAGAGCCAGAAGTTTTTGAAAATCACAATAAGAAATATGCAAGGTTGCAATAAGAAAGATTAAAGAATAAAAAATTACTAATAGATATATATACAATATGAGTCACACTCAATAGCATACGGACACATTATCCTCAGACGGCTGCTCAGCTCTGGGTCCTTTTTAACTACCATCATGATGTCAGCTTTCGCTGTGCCAGGTGACGTAAGATATAGTAAAACTACTTATTGCCATCGAACCAGAGAAAAGTACATTGCAGGAGAACCGGCACCATAAATGATACATGAATATAAATATTTTATATTTTCTCATATTTGCCACATAACCTTATATATACTGTATGTATGTATGTATTGTGCAGTGTATATGCAATACTGTGTAAAAGTCTTAGGCAGTCAAGGAAAGTCATTTATGTGGGTAGTGTATATGTGAACAAAGGTTCCAAAACTTTGCCTCTGTGGTACTCCAAGCAATCCATTTTTTTTTTAAGTTCACCACCAGGTCAATCAATTAAGTAATCAATCAATCAATAATTAAGTTACGTCAATGAGGTATTGATTAGCCAAGCGAGGTGTGCTAGTGATCGAGTCAAAAATGGTTGCTGCATATACTGAGGTGACTTTGAACGAGGTTTTGAAATGGCTAAGTTGACACACTTTGACATGCATAATATCATGGTTTTACATCATCATGATCACCATTTTTCAGATATTGTTTTCTTTCACTGTCCAAGACTTTTGCACAGACAGAATAACAGAAAAATGGAGACAGAGGAGGCACAGAGTTCCAGGAGGTAAACTCTAAACTCCCACCAAAGGTTGTTCACGGACGAGCGACCTTGTCACTCCCTTTCTCAGGCCAACAGACTCCACTTAGTCAAAATCTTAGACAGACTCAAGGTTGTAGAACTATAAAATAGGATAAAGAGCAGAATATTGCAGCAGCAAAGGTTGCAGTGACCCTTCAAACACACATCTGTGATCTGGGGACAAGAGGCACACTCTACCCTATAACCTATAAAGAGCAATGGGTACCCACATGGCCACACCATTAGTGTCAATAAATCCCCCAATTGAATAATATAAAGATTAAAAAAAAAACATGTTTCCACAATGGGTCCATTTCTTTTTGGTTGATTATACCAGTATTACTTTTTTTTTTTTATTCTTTTTGGCTCTGGGATTGAATGGAGATGGAGTCACATAAAACATGATCCCTAACCCACATGATCCCTCACCCACATGATCCCTAACCCACATGATCCCTAACCCACATAATCCTTATCCCACAGTGTTAATCAGAGAAAAGCTATAAGGTGTCATTTTCCCAACCCGCAAAACCAAATGATACATATGTGAAATCTACAGCATTTGTACAGCATTTGTTATGCAGTTACAGTACGGAAAACCCCTTCGTAAAACTGGTTCCATTCTACTGAAATTAAACTGTTAATTGCATTACGAAGGATCCTTTCTGTCTCATTCTTTTCATTTGTGTTTTTTTGTTTTTGTATACGTAAGATGCTCCTTTGTGTATATTTAATCTTTCGATTAAGGTATGTGCTACTGTATGTAGCATATATAGCAATAAAAGCAACATGACCCGTCTCTAATAGCTATTTATACTTTAGCTTGAAGTTCCCATATGTTTTTAAACAAAAATTTTGTGCAAGAAGCAGGGTTACAAGTACTATTGCGTCAATGAAAAGTGATGAAAAGAATCCATGAAAGCATTTAGTGTTTTAATATTAAAAGCAAATAATGTCATGTAGTAGTAATATTGAGCTACATGTATTTGGTGTTTACTACAATAGGAGAGACAAGAGAAATTATTTGAGCCGCCGTTAAATTTTGTGACATTTATTATTGTGAAACGTTGAGCGGATTTTAGGCCAGGCAATGTCAAGTAATTAGAAGAGATTAAGTGCGAATGTTCTGTGGATTAATTCATTTAGGCCCTGAAGGGCCTTGTTGTGTCCGCTCACTGTAGCGAATATAGTAATATTTAGCAATGTTCTTTTGTTTTTTTTTTCTACTGTATCATATTGTTCAAGGGCATCTCCAAAGAATGAGCCCTTGGAAGTGGGATTGTAGTGATACCCTTGCATTTCCATCTGATTTTCAGCCCTGATAACAGAGCGGAAACCTACAGAGCAGTGGTTATGGAGGTACGTGATATATCATCAGGGGGCGTATGAGATGTACTTTTGGGCTGTGACAGAGTCCTGGGAATCTAGGTCCTACCAAATTCTGGCACACCCTTGTACCTGTACACCGAAAGCTTTTCCTAATTAGGCACAGCTGGCTGCTGTTTCCTTAAAGAGTGGCTGATGACTAAGAGCCAGCTGTGTAATTGGAAGGGCAGATGCTGATGTGAAGCTGCATTCGACAGCATCTCTGCATGAAATGCTCAGCTCTATTCAGTATGATTGTCCAATCTCAACGTATCTTCTTAGGGTTATCATACAGTCACGGTCCGTGTCTTAGTAAACGTTTCAGCTGTACCTTTAGACAAAATGCAGGGGGTTTAATATGACATAATGTTACTCCAGGGACTGCGTACACGTCACACAGTGACCACATCAGATGTTACCTCAGATGTTACACCAGAGACTTCAGTACCTGCCTGACTGAGACCGCACCGGATGTTACACCAGAGACTTCAGTACCTGCC
>JAODJX010000047.1:8464874-8486516 GCA_026776945.1 Isichthys henryi
ATGTGTAGTATGTGCAAGTGTAGTATGTGTAGTATGTGCAAGTGTAGTATGTGTAGTATGTGCAAGTGTAGTATGTGTAGTATGTGCAAGTGTAGTATGTGCAAGTGCAGTATGTGCAAGTGTAGCATGTGCAAGTGTAGTATGTGCAAGTGTAGTATGTGCAAGTGCAGTATGTGCAAGTGCAGTATGTGCAAGTGCAGTATGTGTAGTATGTAGATAGATCGGAGAACTATGAACGTTTCTGTGTACCCATATGCAGAGTGGATTCGTGAGTGTTGCGCTTGTACGGGGAAGTAAAAACCAGCCTTAAAAGTACTTCACAAGACTATAAGCGCTTCTAGAAGTATCCTTCAGGACTGATGCATAACCGATCTGATTTTGTATCTATCAATGAGCCGGGCGATAAATAGTGACCAAGAACCAGCTTTCACTCCAAACAGTGAATCTAGAACCGTAGGAAAAGTGTTTTTTTGTTCGAAATTTCTATGAGTTCAATCACCGTTTCAGTTCAATCGCCTGATTCAGAAGGTCTTATAAAAAGACCTGGTACCCAATAGACAGAGGAGACATTGTAGGAGATGCTTGGAACTGAGGCAGGAATGCTCATCTATATTGTGATGTGAGAGACTCAAACAGGAAATGTCTATCGTAATATGTACATGCAAAACTAATGCAAAAAACGGATCGTTTCATATGGGGCTGGACCTGTCTGATGCCCCCCTCCACTTTCAGTTTAACAGGCTTACAAAACTTATTATCCTTCTTAGCAAGGTCAGAAAACTGAAAAGCAGAGAGGAGTATCTGAGGCATGTCGTATACGACGGGCGTCTTCCCACATTCTGATGGATGGCCGCTGACCGTTTGCGTGTGGCACACTGGAAGTGACTCGGTCCCATAACCGCGAGCAGACGGGTGGCCAGCGGCACCCAGATCAGACAATGTTGCCACCATCCAGAAACACGCTCATTGCTATTCATTCCCCCACCCCACCCCCCTCCATTTCTTAAAGGAGGGTGGTAAAACCATATGTACATTTCAACATTGTTATTAACGTGACAAAAATACACCAGTATTCCCAGGGAGAAACCGTGATGACACGCTCACCTCCCCTTTCGCAATATAATTTCCTGTCATCACCCTTTAATTTCATTTTTAAGACTTATTTGTGACATACAGTGTTATAATTAGTACACTGTGCTGTGAAATATATGGTTGCCCAACTCAAGATGTATAAAGAGACATAACATTATACAATAATCATAAATATCCACAGTCTGCAACTGGCAGTAAGGTGGCGGGTAGTGAGATTCTAAAGGCTGATTTAATCATCTGCGTGGAATCTCAGGCATCAGGACAGCACAGCCTCACGCGCACCACCCCAGAAATGCAACATGCGTCAGGTGACACCGCAAGACAGAGCTACTCAACTCTGGCCCTCCATTCCAAATCCAGGCCTTGTTTTCAGCTCCCCCATGTAGTTAGTTTAATAATTACTGATTCTGATTGGCCAGAGGCTTCACACCTGGCTCACAGGTGAAGGAAGGCTGGAAAATCAGCAGGGCTCAGACCTTGAGGACCACGAGATGCTCAGCCATGGCAAAGGATATGCAGCTATTCTATACCAACGGCTCAGATTCTATGTGAAGCTATAAATGAGTATTAAAATTAACGTTAGCTGTACCTTTCACTAGGCTGTTGGAACACTGGCTGTGCAGGTCCTAGACAGTGTCCTCATTAAGGATCCAAACTGCCTGAAGGAAGAAGCTCTTCCTCAGCCTGGTTGTTCTGGCTTTCAGGCAGAGCTAGGAGTCCCTGAACTCAGCTGAGAGTAAAGCCCATAGTTGGGGTGGCTGCGATCTGCAATGGTCCTTTAATTGTTCACTCTCCCAACTATTCGTCCCTCATTAATTTTTTCCAGAACCAAAAAAAAAAGAAGATTCAACTGCAAATATTGCCATCATGATTGAAATGGCCTCACACAAGCTATCAAGTACAAAAAACATGTGCTGAGATGTTCGTCATGAGTAGCAAAGCTTCAAAAATTAAGCCAACAGATGACGGAACTTCCTCCCATGGATATAATACAGTATCAAATCATTTGAAGCCCCCAATTTATCATCAGAGTCAACAAAGCAGGTTACAACAGAGCTGAGACGACCCAACAGGAGAGCCCGGCAGAAGAATGCTATTTACATTCCAAAGTCAAATCATTTCACACAAGAATGTGTGGACGGGGTGTTGAGTTTCAGAGTGGCACTGACAGGAAGCACAGCTCTCATCACCTCAACAGACATGCTAACGACGGCAAACGGCAGACAGACCCGAAATATCAAGCGGCCATTGTCTAGCCTCCCACACCCAACCACAAAATACACTAAATTCTTCATCGAATGTTCTTTTAGGGTATGTTCCAAGGATCACATTCAGCATCCTTAAATTCACGGGACTAAAAATGATTTTGAGCAATTATAAGGGTTTATCCGACCAGTTTCTACACTTTGGTTCCAGGAAAGGAGTCTTCCCGTCGTTTGACTGTTGAACCACCGCACTTCCATATTTCAGACTCCCCAAGGACCTACTGTTGTACCCTTTGACGGCTCCCTTAACATGAACTCTGCAAATATTTTCAAAAAAAGTGTAAACAATGTGAGGTTCCGTGGAAGAAAATACTTGCCACAAAAATATTCACACCACATGCAAACCGCTTTACCATTATCCGCTCACTGGGAATTTCTCTCTCCTCTTTCAACAGCCAAACCTCTGCTACAAACCGACTTCTCAGAGGCAGCTACACTGAAGTGTTGAGTTTGCAGCAATACCTTGTTGTGTTCCAGAATATTCTCTATTGCATCATGCCACAAATACCCCCTCCTCACCATCTCCTCGTGAAACTAGAATTGTATAATGTCAGGAGAAGAATTTATTTAATGCAGCTGAAAAATGCAGCCTTTGGACTACTAGCTAAAGCTAAACTGCTTAGAGATGGGAGACCCATGGAGGGCTTATATCAAGGTTCGAGTATAAACAGCTAAGACGACAGATGCTGGATGATTCTGTTAGCAAATTCACCTTCTTCCTTTCTGCCTCTGAAGCCTCGCTGCCTTTCAATTAGCCGCCCCTTCAAATAATGCATATCTCTCCTTTAATCTCCCAAACAACTCTGGGCAGCCATAAGGGAGCACAGTTAAGACCTCATTTCAGGTTACTCCCCGCACTGTGCGCCGAGCCAGGGACAGCAAGGTCAAATCGGTCTGCAGGCAGCGTTTCCAACAAAAACTAGCAGAACCTGCCTGGTCAACACAGATTATGTTTGTAACTATAACAATCAGAAAATACTGCATCTATACATCTCCCAAGGGCTGTGAATATGAGGAACGACTTCTAACTGCAGTTTTTCACTGATGCAAGGTCCCCCTTTTTCGCTAGGAAGCTCACCATGCCAACTTTTTGGGTAAGAGGGAACCAATCTGCTCACCAACCATGCAACGTGCCCGTCCATATTGCCCACAGAAATGTTTATTTACACAGTTGTTAAATTCTCTCTCGCCGCAAGCCCTGAAACCTCCCAAACGGCAGTTTGCCGTCAGAACTTTCAATCAGTCGCGACCGGCACGAACTAGCTAAAGCGAACAAAGGCTGCTGAGTGTGACCGTGCGTGAGACACAAAGACAAAAGCGATCGTGCCAGCGAGCTCCGGATTCCAGCTATTTTCGCGTTTACAGGGCCCTGTAGTGTTTGTGTCACACACAAGACAACACTTCTGCCTTTCATTAACTCTCCAATAAGTAAACCATCAACAGACAAGGGCAATTAATGGATAATTATTAATGGCACTTGTTTGCTTGTTGCTGGGAAAGTGTGTTCCCGAGGAAGGGGAGCCAGTGGAACGGTCCGAGGGTAATTGATAGAGATAAAGGGCTTTGTGACCACCACGGGGGGGCTGGGCTATAACTTACATTTGTGGCTACAACGCAACTGCACTAGGAGTATATTACCCCCCACCCCCTCTGCAGACCCCCCCCGAAAGTGTTCAGAATTAATGGAGTGGAGTTATTTATTTATTCATTGCAATGAAAAAGCAGCACTGGGTGGACAGTGACCTCTCCTCCGCTGTGCCATTGTCTGCCGCCCCCCCCCCTCCCCCCCCACTGAGGAGGCCTGACTTAGTCTGCCGACGTCCGAACCAGCCAGGAGACGAGACGCACCCAAAGTCCTTCATGTGGGACTGAGACAGGAAATAAACACGCAAAATAACACCGGACCAATAAAATTAAGAGCGAGAGGCCGCGTTCCTCGCCGGCGAGATCAGCCGTAAAGGCAGTGCCAGTGAAGGCGAAGCACTGCAACGTAAAGAAAGAGGGAAGCGGACAGAAATGGGAAAAGCAGATCAGGAACAAGAAGGGCCCCCGGCTCACTGCTTATTAGAGATGCAAAGCCTCCAAACGGGGGTGGGGTGAGGGGCTTGAGTGAATTCACCGGCCTATTCACAAATGCAGACAAAACGGGGAGCACCACTGGTAACCACCCCCCCCCCTTTTCTTTTTCCTGTCCCCTCCCCCCCTTTCTTCAGTTCCAATCACTCCTTACTTGTGTTTGATGAAGTCTGAAGCCCACTGAAATGATCTTCCTGCTTCTGCTCCGCCAGGACCCAAAAGATCACGCAAAGATTATACACAGATATCAGCCCCCTCCCCACCCCGATGACGTCTGGATTCAGTGAAATTCCCCACTTCAAATAAAACCACGCGAGAGACTGCAGCAGTAATTTAGCACCATATTTTACAAGAACAATTGTGTGAAATCTTACTTAGTGATTCCCATTCGGAAAAGTCTGACCAGACCACGGTTTAACCGCTTTCTAAACATTTTCAGGAGGTTTAATATATCGATCATCAATATGCTAACTGCGCCAGTTTGGCGGTTTTGGACAAATCTTCAGGACTTAGTACAGAAAAAAATATGGGTTAAATGAAGCGTGACAGACCTATCATTGTATGAGAGAAACACAAAAAGCTTTAGAGAAGCAAAAGATTTGGGCACTACGTACTAGAAAGATTACCAGCTCTAGTACTTTCATGTGAAATGCAAACATCAGGGCATAAAAACTGAAAAGACCCATAAACATCGAAACATACTGAACGTTTGAAGAAATTCACCCAAAACAAACTTAAAAAATGAAAATATGCAAAATTTAAAAAGTAAAATTACCGACCATGAGCATCTAACTCATCTACACACTTTATGCAGACTTTAGGTCACTCAGTGCGGCTACCTCCAGGAACACACCAAGCCAACTTTCGGCCGTCGGAATGTCCCCGAGTGTCACTAACTGCCTGGTGAATGTTGTGCCACTGGACACGCGGAGCTCCCTGTTTAATTGGTGTGTTCCAGCACAAATTTTCACAAGAGACAGAAGCCGACTGGTCATCAGCCTCGGCTCGATCTGGTTTTTGCCGTCGGCTTGGCGTGTTCCAGACTTAATAAGCAAAACACCCACGACTCACCTCAACTGGAAAACTATGTGTAGAAATGAAAAAGAAAAAAAACCCATCAGATTACTAGCCAGTCACTAATTGCATGTAATTACAAGTTCAAGACTAATTATACCTGAATTCCATAATCTCGATTTTTTTAATCGGGTATGTTTATACAAACAAAATCTCAAATAAGAAAAATTCAAAACTCAAGAAACAAGCAGATTTTTGGCATAAACCAGAAACAAAACGATGCCTCGAGACATTTAGCAACAACACAACAGAATACCTGGCATATAATTTACATAGTATATACGAGATATAGAAAAGGAGAAAACACACCTGGATGGGGTGAAACAGGTGAGATCTTAACCGACGCCACACTCCACCTGACCAGCTAACAGTAGGAGTGATACAGCGGCAGTGCGGTGCTTCTGAAGCGTTAAAGGCAGAGCGACACTACGCGAAAGCAAAGCAGGAAATCTGTGCTGTGTCCGCTGCATCGAGTAAAAAAAAACAGATAGACTGAAGAGTACGGAAACGAAACAATACTCCATCCCAGAAATCATCAAAAATAGGAGACGGTAATAAAGAGGTCAGAAACTGGCATATCAAAGCCGTGGGAGAATCACAGGGTAGTGGGTAAAGATTTCGACACAAGCGCATTAGATTAGGCCGAGTACCATTCGGCAAGTCAATTATTTACTCACTTCTAAGTGTTGACTCTCTCTGACTCTCCACCTTCAAAGAGTCAACATGAGACTAAAGCCCCTCTGGCGGAATATGAAAACGCTCACTGGCATGTTTATGCTCCCAAAAAAAAAAAAACTAAAGCCATTTACTCCACGTCAAAACTTCACAATAGTTATTTTACTTGTCACGGGCTTCAGACTTTACCGGTAGAAACACATTCCCGGGCAATTTCGAGAGGCGTATCAGCTCATTTAACGCTGGTACAGCTAAGGCAACGGCGCATTCTTTGTATTGCTCTCTACATGCAAATCCATATAACTGTTAGGAATGGCACTGGGGGGGACAAAACTAAGTGTAATGAAGAGACGGTACTTTAACAGCCTTCAGGGTCCCCCAATTCAGTTTTAAAATTAAAGTTACAGCTCCAGATTATTAAAATCAATACATCATACGTCTTAGCAACGGGGCCGGAATGGAAATTAATCAGAAAAAGATGAAAGGCCGTTTGGCCACATTGCCGGCGAGGTGTGAGGATCCCGTCCGCAGATACACGCTAGCATCCAGCCCCCCCCAGCAAAACACTTCCTCCAGACAATACTGCTCTACAGTATGTTGTATTGCTGCTATTTCACTGTATGCAAACAGCACATAGTGATCAATGCGTTTTAATGCGCAGAGAGCGATGCACAGCTGTACTACACACATAGAAATTAACGTCCGTATATCTGATCACTATTAAATTAATACCTGAACGCAGCAATTAAGTTCTTTGTAATAAGCACCAAAAAAAACTGATTGTTTACGTTTATTTATATCACGTGCAGACATTTTTCTAACTAATGTGGAGGTGTGCAGGAAATTTGTATGATAGGAAATAAATCGGATTCCACGACAAAAATAATTTACTTTTACACAATTTACAATGTGGGCGAATATGCAAGAATATGATCGCAGTTCTCGGTGTCATCATGGAAACACATGGAAACACGAGACGCCGCTGGTACTGCACTGCAGACAGGGAATAACCAGGAATCCAGAAGTTTAATTAAATCAGATTCGCCGATCTGTCACCCATCATCTTCCCCAAAAAAGCGGTACACAAGCCGATTCCCGCTCGATCGCCGCTAATGCGCAAAGTGGCTTTTTGCATGTTAACCTAAAGCTTAAAAACTGCTGTCTCTTTCCCCACCGTACGTACAGGTTGCAGATTAAAAGGAAAACTTGAACAGCTCGTTTCTTTCTCAGCTTCGGGCACTTTGTAGCCTAAACCCCCTCCGCGTCCCGCATGCAGTCGGGTCCGCGCACCAGAACGTTTGCAAACTTCCACCATAAAGCAGCTGCAGTGACGGTCACCCTGCGCTCACCTGCATGGCGAAAACCCCCAGCTCCTGCGAGGACAGCTTCTTCGTCTGGGCAGCCAGAACCTGCGCCTCTTCCAGGATGGAGGGCTCCTCAGCGCAGCCCTGCCCGCAGCACCAAAGCGCGCAGGCGGCCGCCAAGCTCCAGGCTGCAAACTTACCGCAACCCCAGCGGGCAGCCGGCTTCGGAAACGGCGTCCGATGCGGGGAAAATCCAGCTAAATACACAGCTCCTTCCAGAACCCATTTCGCCATGATTGCCTGCCTGGCTTGAAAGGTTTGCGAATCTAAACTGCTGCAAACCAAAAGGAAAACTTGAAACGAACCTGGCTCGAGATCACTACCCCCAAAACTTTGGTTTCCTGAAATTCCTGCAAATGCTTCCCCCCGACTTCTGACCGTATCAGCAATGCATCGCCCTGTTAGTCACGCGTGTTAAACGCCGATCGGAATCACAGCGAATCATACTGATATAAAGCAAACGCTGCGCACATTAAAAACGAGTCCGGAGCAGCACAATGGAAACGGGGGGAGACGGCGGCGGCGGAGTCAAACGCCGGCATGGAGCCGCCGCCACCCACGGATCCGGAGTCACTTCCTAGTACCTTAACTTTCACACCAAAGTTCTGAAAGGTGTATTCAAACTTACCATTTAAAGACACGTTATTGAAATTCTCTTTGGGTCCGATTTCATTAATAACAATCACGTCAAAACAAACCAAATCAATTTATATTAACATCTGATCGTATGCGTTATTCTTTTTTTTTGGGGGGGGGTAATAAAAAAATCACCCAACAAGAAGCTGTAAACGCATTATCTCCGCTTCCAATTTTTGAAAAAGACAACTAGAATATTTTGAAAAAGTTTTTGCAGAATTTCACGTCTAGGGGCCTGACAGGTCTTCGCATGTTCCTCAGTATTTGGCATCGACAATCTACACAATGCGTCGTCCTTCACGGTCCGCTAGATAAGACTGATGTATTTTGGTAGTTTTTAAATAGTACCGTTTTGCAGCGTTGCTTTAGGTATTTTTACATTCAACATTTCACTTCCGTTTCCTAGCCCATCCACTCAATAAAGTTATAACAGAAATTAGAGTTCTTTTGTTAAGCACTATCTAAAGTGATTTAAGTTTCAGCTCATTTCGTTGTTGCGGTAATATTTAGGTTCCTGGCATGAAGCGGTGTAGGAAAATAGTAAACATATAAAGCAATGAAATGTGTTGCTTGATAGCAGTATTAGTCCAATGATTACTGAAATCAGCTTTAGAAAATAAATTTAAGTGCAGGAAATCTGTGCTGTGTCCGCTACATCGAGTAAAAAAAAAACAACAGATAGATTGAAGAGTACGGAACATGGAAAAGAGAAAACGGAAAAGAACGGAACGGAAAAGAGTATATATTTGACCAACTTGCTAAGTTAAAAATGAACTGCATATACTGCCTTGCGCCCGTAGCTTCCAGAATATGTTTCGGAGCTTCCGTGACCCGGACCAGGACACGTGGCTTCAGAAATTGATGGATGGATGCAATTGCATATAATGTGAGTTTTTGTTGCCCTGGAGCTGGAATCCAAAGTCAGATGGATCTGGGTAGAACCTTGGGCGGATTAAATCCAACTAGATCAGCTGATAATGAGATAATTAAAACAATAAAAAAGTACCAGTCCCGAAATTCACAGATCGGCTGCTTTGGTGTCTATTGAATTGCAGCAGATTTGGCTATTTGTTAAGAAAGGTGCCGATTGATAGTTCAGTGTTTCAGGGTGGATTAGCTGGCATCACCGCAAGCAGCAGAAGCCGCCTTGCTCTCCATGCCAGACATATGCTACAGACCAAGTGTTGGGCACAGCTGACAGCCAGAATCTGGGCCGAGCTCTGCCGCCCTCTTGGCCAAGGCGAGGGACACGGCTCTTGAGAAACCCCTGTGCCGTTCTGCCATGTGGCCCATTGCTCCATCCAGCCTGCCTCACAGGCACTGCATTAGTTCCATACAGCAAACTGCAAAGCCCTTGGTAGTAGTTAGTATAAATACCGCATCATTCTAAGAAATTTACATGCAAATATACAGAAAGAGCCCATTATATTGAGCATTCCCCAAAAGAACGATTACAAATCATCAGTACTGGCTCCCTGGCTAATTGCATAATGACAAAAAATTAGCCAGAAGGGGGCAGTGATGTGCTAATGGATGCATCTGTGAGTCCTGGTTGTAAGATGCCCTGGATGGAGCCCCTCTCTGCTGACTCTCTCTCTCTCACACACACACACACATTAATATGCTGAATACCACATTTGCTTTGCAGCAGAAGCCACCGCCCCCGAAGACATTAGCCACCAAAGCATGCCACCTCCCAGTCTTCCCCAGCCTCTGCTCCATGGGTGTGGACTCCGGGACCCTGTCGTAGATGAGACAGCCCCTCGACCACATTCTGGGACATAAAACATGAAGTACTGGTATATCCCAGCTGGTCTATTGCAAGGCACTCACACTTACATACTAACGTTAATCTAACATCCAAAACTCATCCAGAAATGCATAAATTCAGATATGTATTCTGATTTAATTTATATTCTGTAAAAAAAGAATTTCACACTAGGACAGTGATGACAGATGGAACTAAAACCAGAGTTAAACCCACAAATTATACCCCTATTTACATATTACTAAATTAAACATGTTTTTGTAATATCATTTTGCACATTATGGGACACAATTCCTACACTAGTGCTTTTTTCTCTCAATTGTTTTCTTCTCCCCAAAGAGAGGGGAAAAAAAATCTGTTTTCTCTCCACTTAACGACTGTTTATTTTTCTTGCTGGCGTCTCAGAAGCAGCTTCTTCTTTGGCAGCACGGAGACGCTCGAACATGTGCACCAAATTTGCAGGCCTCTGCAAAGACCCCAGCGGGTCACATTCCCGTCTCGAGCCTCCCTGTCCAGCGCACTGCCCCCAAACACAGAATGTGAGTTCTGCTATCAAAGGCCAAGGCGCTTCCACCCGCACCCGTCTGTAATATCCCAGATTGAGTTAATATCCCTGTTTGATTCCTCCACCAAATGGTTGACGACCGCTAACCCACCACCTGAAGTCGACCCTGGCACCACCGCACCAGAGTGTCACGGAGTTCTTGCCTCCTGCAGTGGTAATCCAACATTACATACCAGGGGTGCAATTTGTGGCTGCTGGTTTGGTCTTAAATTTCACTCTATTTAGGCAAAAGTATGAAAATATACAGCCAAGAAAACAAAAAAAATCTGCTCTGGGTGGTAGGCATGAAGTAGTTGGTTTAGCGGGCGATTTTTCTTCTCCCTAAAACCACAAACATAAAGCATCCATAAAATGCACATAATAAATAAAAGTGGAATTAAGGGATTTGTTAAAATGCATACTTGAGATACAGCCAAATGCCTCATCCCTGTTTATACACTCACCCAAAACACAGGTATGACACATGAATAATTTACAACACGCTGGCGTTCCTGGATGTTTCTGAATGTATTTCCCTCAGTTTTAGAGCGTTAACGGGCTGAAGTAATTCTGACATGGAGCCATTTCTATTTTGAGATATTTTAAGGAGAGAGGGCCGGGAAAAGCATTGACAGGATCCAGTAGAAATGCTTTTATGTGTGTGTCTGTCGTGAGCTTCGGGATATACAAGAATGAGAAGGTATCATTATTCCATCCAACCGCTCCAAGCTCCAATTCACGTGGCACGATAAAAAAAAAAAATTGCTAAATCTACCTTTTAATGAATCTAACGCACAAATGCGGGAAATGTTTGCTGAACCTTTTTCCCCTCCAGACAAACATGCGAAGCGGGTTTTTATGCATTCCTGTGCACCCTGCTGTCACTGGAAGCGAGCAGGCGTCCGACTTTCATCCTTTGGCTTCCAACAGACCCACGTAGCCGCCAGTCTTCGGCATTTCTCTCTAAATAATGCACGTCACTGTTCGGTACCCTCACACCGCACTGCCCGGAGAGGCATAGTCTGGAGCCAGTAGGGATAACAGCGGATGCTGCCGGCCACTGGCAGTGCCTCATTAAAACATTGCCTGCATGGAACCATATTCCACCCTGCACGCTGCACTGGAAAGGAACGATTCTCATCTTTCGCATTATCACTATAATAATAATAGTAGCCATACCATAACCATATATCAAAAGGCTCATTTGAGAGCTCAGCTCTTGTAACAGAGTAGGCACATGTTATTCTGGGCAATTCCAGACACGTATGTTTTTATATATATTCGCATACACACACAACAAAGTATCTTAAGTTCTTAGGATCCAGTTTCCAGGGAAAAATGAAGACAAAAGGTACAATAAATCTACAGCAAGGTTTCTTGTCTTGCTTTTAAATACCTGGCAGTTGACAGTCCCTCTCCAGAGCAAAGCGAATGGCCCAGAACTCCGGTGCCGTTTATTTTTTTATTTATTTTATTACTGACAAGAGGGATGATTGAATCACGGGGTGAGGCGGACAGAGGCAGCACCCCTCATGGATGGGGGATGCGGCCCAAAGCCCCCCCCCCCCCAGTTATCGTGTTTCGGCTCTGAAAGCGCAGGGGAAGTACAGCCTCGCAATCCATCTTCTGCCCAGCAGAGCGAGGACTGGGGGCCCCGGCCTGGGGAGACGTGGGTACTTACCGGCTGAGTGGAAACAGACTTTTTGAGACACTGCGTTTCGCAGCCCTCCCCCCAGACACTTCAGTGTACAGCATAACCCAGACCAGAAGAAACTCACAGAGATGACCAGCATGTTTCCTGAGCCCTGATTAGGTTCGAATCTCGCTTTCACAGACCCACCGTGCATCTTGCAGTGCATGTACACGGAGTAATCATTAAGAGAGGCAGAATGCAGAACCTACCTTTCTACCATCTATCTGTGTAAATGAAGAGTTATCCAGATCTTAACTCCTACTGCTTCTTGAAGAACAGCACGTGCATCTACAAGAGAAGCTCCTCCAGGTCTTTTCTGGATAATCACTAGTTGCCTTTGAGACCTTGGGCTCCCCCTGTTGGATAAGAGCCAGCATTGCTCCTACCATCTTCAATAGTATAAACCTTCCAAAGCAGGTAAGCAGGTTCAAACACAGTGACATTTACTAGTTAACATGCATAATTTGGATGCAGAATTGGGATTTTGTTCATGTTAGTCATCTGAGTCATGAACTCAGTCAATAGCAGTACTTAAGCATCAAACAACAAAAGTACGCTTAACAATATTAAAACTTGCAAAAAAAAAAAAGTGTGAAGAATATGGAACTTGTAGTTTAAGATCGACTGATATGGCATCTTTAATATAAGAATAGATTTCTCATGATACTTCCTTACCCAAGATGCATTGCAAACATCTCTGGACAGCACTTCTGTCTCTGGAAAAACCCTGCAAGAGTAACACCCAGTTTAAACCCCTGGTTTAGTCCCTTAGTAACGTGCCAGGACAGAGTGGGGATCTAATGTTTCTACATCTAAAACCGGACGTTCAGTAAGAGTAAACATCCGGTTTAAATACTAAAGTCTTATACCAGACTGAACATTAAGATTTTCATATGATGTCATTTAACCAAGCCTGAATGACGAAGATGGATACACACTGTGTGAGACAGCAGACGACACTAACAATTTCTTACATAATTCAAACACTGATAATAGGCCTACGATGTATTAAGGCGACAAAAGGTTGTTTAAACTTAAAAAACTAATATGTACAGTAAGTCCGACCCAAAGTTACTTACACAATTTCTCCATCTTTCTGATGACTGCCTCCAGCCCCCAAAACAACTGGGTATAATATAAGAAACAGACACAAGACATTTCTAACAAATGTTGCTCAAGATTCATTCCTTGTGCTGTTGCCCTTTGAAGTCTTCAGAGCGCAGATTGATTACAGCTTAACCAGGGTTTATATTCTCAGTATAAACCACAAGCTGAGACTCTACAAAAGTATCTGTGGAGAATTTCAGCCCGTCTGAGTTGTTATTGGTGGATGTGCTGTCGGGCCCTCGTGTGAAGCCCAGTATCTTCCAGTCACACAGCTCTCAATCATCATTACAGACACATATAGAGGAGAAGACTTCAAAGCGTGCTACCTTCACATAAAACATGACCAGACCAAAGCCGTATTCCCTCAGTTAGGAATCCAGTGTATTTTTGAGTGGAAAAAGGGGCCTTTAGATGTGCTGCCCTAAAGTACGAATCCGCTCCCAAAGCCAACAGATATCGACTGCCTGCTTTCTGCAACATTAAAATGGAGGTGAGCAGTTCTTTCCAAAGTCAAACAGTTTTCTTTCTTAGGATTTTGTCGACCCCGACCAGAGTCTGGATCCTGTATTCTCCGAGTAACTAAAATGCAGTATAAGTCAGTAACACTCTACCGGAGGCGGCACAAGTTACTAAGTAATTCAGTGACTATCCATCCATCTATCCGTCCATCCGCCTCTCCGTTCGTCCTTTTTGTGAAACTGCTTGTCCTATTCAGGGTCACGAGGAGTCTGGAGCCTAACTCAGTTACTACTCAAGTGCAAATCATAAACAAATATAGTAACCGCATGAAATACATGAACTATTATGACTGATTAACGAACACAGGATTTGTGCAGAACTAACACATAGGCCCATGTTAATTAAGAAAGAGTGTACGACTACATCATTTGTGCCTCCTCACATAAAGTGTAAGTCACATGCTTTGTGCAGAGTAACCCTGGACACTGGTTTCCAGATACCCCCCCCGCCCCCGGCCTGAATTTAACTCTCACACGCTCCTACAATAACTGTTACTATGAGAAAGTCACCTGACATATGCCATTGGGGTCAAAATGACCCCAGGGCAGGTGTGACAGATCAGGCCCAGCAGCCCTCAAGTACGAGTGACCAGAGGTCTGCAGCTCACCTGCTGGTGACAGTCAGAGGAGCTGCAGCAAAACAGCCCGCTGTGATGGACCCAGCGTGCTGTACATCATACTGCTTGAAGAAGCTTTTAAGTGAGTAACAAACCATGGGGATGAGTTCAGTTTAATCGCAGGGCGCTCTTGATTGGTGGTGGTTACATCAAGCCTCTTTGTCATTGTTGTTACTCTTGCTAGCCTGCTGGTCCAGTACCTACATGTACGGGTGACGTGATAAGCCAAGACGAGAGTCCGAGATCCTCGGTGCCACCCGATAAGCTAAGATGAGTGTCCGAGATCCTCGGTGCCACCCGATAAGCTAAGATGTGTGACCGAGATCCAGCCTCGGAGCCACCCACGGTGGCCACAGGGTGGCGACAGGAATTGCGATTGCCGTTTACCCTCAGGCGCTTCCTGTTGGGATGTTTCAGTCGGCACACCTCCATCCCACCCACTGCGGGTCTCAAGGTGCTGGTGCTTCTCCCAGCACTGCCGGCTAGATTTCATCGCCAGCCCTCACTCATCTATTATCACCCAGACAAGACAGAAATGGCCGCTTTCTGAATGTTATCACTCTTCCAGATGCGGATTAGACATTGAGTTACAAGCTGCCTCTTTATCTTATCCCAGATGTCCTATCTTTTCCGTGACCGTAATCATATATATCTGACAGCACCCGTATTTGTGCCGTTAGCAGAACCCACTACTCACTCCCATGTGGGTTTCCTGCCTGCTAACAAATGCACTCTGTCATCTTTTAATCTGTGGACAAAAAAACAAATATGATGCATAACACTTACTAGACTGCAACTCCAAAACCTCGCTGCCGTTTAATCATCAGTGAAAGAGACTCACCCTTCACCTGCAGGCAGCTGGACACACACGTTTGGCGCCCCCTGCTGGGAGGTAGGTGACCTTGTCTGCATTACCTGCGCTACGCTCCAAATTCGCTATGCCTCCAGTCCAGGATTTCAAAGGATCGTCTGGGAGGCTACGGGGGAAAACATCTGTCCATATAGCGACCACAAAGAATCAAACAGCAGACTGATCGGGCTAAATGAGGTTACACACCGTCATGTTTTAGCCGGCGGTGAAAGTTGTGTTTATATTCAGGAAATAATGAGTTAAGAATGAATCCAGTACAGTATCATAAGTACAACCAATAAAAACTATTCTAAACTGGATATACAGGAATTTAAGCTGCAACATGGAACTGATAAAAAAATCCCAAAATGACTCAGTACCACTCATCACTAATACACACACTTTAAGCAAGGTTTGGAAACAATGCCAAGATTTGGATGGAGGCGTAGTTAGTGATGAATAGATAGAGGGCTGAGTCTTTACTAGCAGGGGGGGGCTGATGGCAAACTATTTATGAATTAAGCAAATAAATACACATTAATTTATTAGTTTAAAAAAACATTTTTGGGCGGCTAAAGCTCCCCTAGAATAGGCCGAACAACGCCCCTGATATTAAGTACATCATTCTCAGTTCACAAACATTTCTCTGGAGCGTTTGTAGAAAGAGATCGTTAGACTTGTACAGTACTGCCCTCTGGAGGCGAAATAAAACCAGCACATGCAAGCATTTGGTCTTACCATTAACTTCTATTAAAATGTCTGCATGGATTTCTACGATTCTTTATGGAAAAACGTATACTTCTTAGTACTCAGATTACAGATATATGACAGTTAATGCGATTTACAGGTTACTTTTACAATTAAAAGTTACGGCATAAAGGTTATTGGGTTAGGCTATCGTGGAGGTAACCCTAGGACTGCAAGAACAACAAAGGGGTCTGTTTGAAATCGGAAGCATTTTAGGCAGAGATTCCGAGCTGAGTAAACCAGAGACACAATACTTATACGGCAACACAGCGAGATTTTCAGAGTTAATGTAACCATGAGAGGGTTTATACATATTTTACGGGAAACCCATGGAATTAACACTAGCATTTGTTTCCGTGCCTTAGCGAAAAGCCCGGATCAAAAAATATTTCAGAGAGTTTAAAAAAAAAAGAAAGACCCGAGTGAGACCCAGAGATGTTGTGTTGAAAATCGGAAGCCTTAGCGATCCAGCACTTCGCTGGACCTAAAACTAAATTCCACTTTTAAGCATGTAAGCGGAGATGGAGGGAGCGCCTTATCATCTGCAGGAATTATGAGTGCCATGGGATTACAATAACATACAGCAAACCAGCAGAATTCCATGCATGGTTATACTATGACACGTTGCTCAAAATTCAAAACAACGTTAGTTAACCAAGGATGAATACCGGTATACTGCCATCTGGTGACCTAAACATAGTATTGCAGCTAACGTTTAAGAACTGAGGAAATGTTTTCCCCCAATTTTCTTTTTTTTCCTTCTTATTTTTATTTTTACCAGGTTCGTTGTTCCATCCACCCGTGTTCTAAGTTCTTAGGGGGGCCTTGAGCCTATTCCAGGCAGCATGTGGTTAAAGGCTGAGGTACACCAATGTAAGAATGAATCTATGGCAGAGTGTGCACTCACACACATAAAATCACACACTGTACGATGTAGAGATGCTAATAAGGTAACTGCATGTCTTTGGGCTGTGGGATGGAACTGGAGTACCCAGAGGGAACCTGCATAACACAGGGAGAACATGCAAAGTCCAAACACACAGCACAATAGAACGCAGTATTTTACCAAATTCATTTGTCCCTGTGACGTCTCACCTTCCTTCCCTGCTGCTGTACCACTGTTCATCCTGCCGTCAGAAGTAGCACCAGCACCTGCCTGCCATCACCTGCTTGCCCCCCACTTTGAGACTCCAGTATTAAATTTTGGGCAGTGTAAATTAGGTCATTTTGTTCATTTGAGTTCCTCTGCTGCCCCCTGGAGGACGGGCTCCCCCTTTGGGCCTGGTTAGGGTTAGGGCTTCCTCTGCTGCCCTCTGGAGGACGGGCTCCCCCTTTGGGTCTGGTTATTATTAGGGCTTCCTCTGCTGCCCCCTGGAGGATGGGCTCCCCCACTGAGTGTGGTTCCTCCCACGGTTTCTTCCTTCTAGGGAATTTTTCCTTGCCACTGTCACCTCCGGCTTGCTCAGTGGGGGCTTCGGGCAGGGACAATGTACTGCGCCTTAAGGCAGTGTAATTTGAAAATTCACTATAGAAATAAAATCGATTGATTGATTGAGTAGATACTGGTGGTTTGAACTTCTGATCAAGGGATTAACGAATGCACACTTCAAAATGTCCTGCTTTATTTATTTCTCAGTTAAAAAGTTTTATGCAGAATTTTAAAAATTAAGACTGTTTCTCACTAGATAGAACATCACTACTCTAGTGTGACATGGCCGATATAAAACGAATTTCATATATATTTATATATAAGTGTGTGTGTGTGTGTCTGTTAGCATATGCGCATTACAAGACGGACAATATATCACAGAATGATGTCATTTAATTTTTTTCGTCATGCAAACACATGTGCAAAGGCAGAGGAATACAAAACAAGGCCGTGTGGTCAATAAAGTATAAAAATGATACAGCTTGGATGATTAGTACACACAGGTTTGAACATGTGGTCACTTGCACTGAAGAACGTAAACCCAGCATGCAGCAGTATGCGCTAACAGCTAGCATGTTAGCGGGAGATTGCACGTACCTGCGTGCTAACATATTTGCAGCTGCAGTGAGTATTTCTGATAGACACGATGTTATACTGAACTAGGATGCCTCCATACCTGATTCCCTGTTCACAGAATCCAGATGCAATACGAATTTTGATTATTATTTTGATTTAACAAACTGTAGTGTACAAGATTGCATAAAGGTATTTCAAAGTAGTGGAATCTAAGTTTTTAAAAATAATTTTTAAATACAAAAAAAAATAAAAATGGATGCATTACTCATGATCCAAACAACACTGTTGCTTGATCTTTTTATTAAATGTTTGGTATTAAATGTTGGTGAAATGACGATGGAATAAAACTGCATGCAGTACAAAATAGAAGTCGAAGATAAATGATCAAAATGTCCTTTCTTGTATCTACATCAATGCATCGTAAACATGGCTTTTAGCTGAAAAAGTACTAAGGTCACTTGGGTGACAGTACGTTTGAGTACGACATCAGAGTCAACACTACGATATTGTGATGGAGATGGGAACACAAATATTTGCTGAAAAACATGAGCGATATTTTTCTTCATTGCAAGTGGCCTAGAATCTGAATAAAACAGACAGACAGACAGACAGACACACACACACACACAGCAAGGTAAAATAGTTATGCTGAAGACAAAGATGGGCAATGAGATTCACAGTCTATTTTAATAGATTTTTTTTCAACTGCTTTTGATATAACGACTTAACAAATAATATCTGTAATACCCCATGAAATGTAGATACGTTATATATGGATGAACTAAGACAAAGGTTAACTGAGATAAAACCTTTTGGAATCGTTTGTTTTTTTAATGGATAATATTAATAATAGAGTAATAACCTGGATGAAAAAAAAAAACAGAAAATCTTTAATTTCTCTATTTGACTTAAATAAAACATCCCAGATTGCACACGCCTGCTATCTAAGTGAAGGTTACCTGTCAAGCTAAGGAAGTAAAAAATGGGTGACAAATGGATGGATGGGAAAAAAAAACTGTGTCACCCCTGGAATGGAAAACAAAAATGACAATTATTTAAATTTTTATACCCAATGGCAATTTCTGATCAAGTAAAAATGAACAAATACAGTAATAATACATAACAGTAACAATTAAGACGCAGCTCTGCTCAGACCAGAGAAGCGAAGCAGAGAAAAATGACCAGAAACATTAGGGAATTATTTCACACATTTTCTGCATATTGTATTCATAAGTTAGCCTGTAAAAATTGAATTCTTTGATGATGTAAACGAGTTGAGTTTCGGTGGAGGTGAGCAGGTTTTTGTCGTTAAATGCTCCTTGTATGTTTGTTAAATGCTAGTTGTACGTCCAGTAAATGCATGGCAATGGTCTAGAAACTTCCTTTAAGAGAGCAACAGCATGCCTTTTGTTCTTGCCTGAGGATGCTGACAGATTTTCAAACGAGACAAAAATCTTGTCCTGGACATAGAAAATCTAAATTACCAGCTTGGCACAAGACCTTAGACTGGAGCAGGACTGAATCACAGCTGGTTTTTGTGCAATAACATAAGATTTAATCTCTTCCTCGTCTTACCCATAAAAAACAAATATAAGTCTCTGAATTTCATGCAGGCTCTATTTATATTACAAAAAACGGTAAACACTCAATTTTTAGAATAGCTATAGCAGTATTTATAGATTGGCGGTGATGATGTGTGTTTCGGTATACGTGTGCATGTTGCCTTCCGCAGTCAGGCAGGTCTGCGCAGGTCCGTCTGCAGAGCCGTCTGGCTCGTGTGTCCGAGCGTGTACCCCACCGAGGCCGGAGAGCGGCACGCAGTGGGACAGCAGGGGAGTTTTGGCATCATGGGTGGAGCCCGTGGAGGGGACGCTGGTCACGTGACCCGTGCTGGTGGAACCGCTGGCGCTGCTGGGCGAGCGGCTTTTTGGGGGCGGGCAATGCTGCAGGCCACGGGTGGGCCCCCCCCGCGTCTGCAGGTGGGCAGGGGGGAAAGCAGCGTAGCCCGGCGGGACGGCGTAGCTGCTGACGGGAATGAACCTGGGTCCTGGCGGGACGCCCGCAGCTGGGTACACGTACCCCGTGTACTGGGGCCCACTCACACTGCTAACTGAGCTGGTGCTCAGCGACGTGGTCTGTGTAGTGCCGTGGCCATCGGATGGCGACGCTGAGCCGGCATGAGACGCCAGCGGGCCCTCCCAGGCCCGGAGGCGTGCGTGGAGGTCCTTGAAGCGGGACCGGCGGGTAGGAATCTCCTGCCAGCACTCAATCATCATGGCATAGAAGTGGGCCGGACAGTCAGCCGGGCGGGATAAGAGCTGGCGCTTTCGGATCATGTCCATCACCTCCTGGTTGCTGAAGCCATAGTAGGGCTGCAGGCCAAAGCTGAAGATCTCCCAAAGCAGCACGCCAAAGGCCCAGATGTCCGAGTCGGTGGAGAATTTTCCAAATGCGATGGCTTCTGGGGCCATCCAGCGGACGGGCAGCAGCGTCTTGGGCTGGACCCGGTAGTAGTCGCAGGAGTAAGTCTCTCGGGACAGGCCGAAGTCAGAGATCTTGACATGCAGCTGCTCTCCCACCAGAACATTGCGGGCGGCCAGATCCTTGTGGACGTAGAGGCGCCCAGCCAGGTACTCCATGCCGGCGGCCACCTGGACGGCCAGGCGCAGGAAGTCGCCGTGGTCGAGGGCAGAGCGCGCGGTGCCGTCCTCGTCGCTGCCGCAGCCCACGTCAGAATGCGGCGAGCGCAGGGTCAGCAGCTCGTGCAGGTCGCCCCGGCCGGGCAGCTCGAAGAGCATGCAGACGGGCTGCTCCTGCGTGACCACGCCCAGCAGACACACCACGTTAGGGTGCTGCAGCTCAGCAGCCGACGCCGTCTCCTGCTGGAACTCGGCCCACAGCGCCGGGCTCGACACGTCCTTCAGCGTTTTGATGGCCACCAGTTGGGCGTGTTCCATTCCCGGCAGGTACAGGTGGCCCTTGTATATGTTGCCAAAGGCACATTCCCCCATCTCCTCCATGAAACGGACTGCAGACAGGGGGAGCTCCTTCGCTTTGCCCTGAGAGACAGGAGAGATACAATTTTTAGAAGCTCAGAATAAAGGGCTTCAGCAAACGTTTATTCAGAACCACTTTAAAAACTGTCAAATCCTAATTACTTCACTGTAAATCAAATCCAGAACATAAGATTGCTGCAGTGATCGAATGCATCGAGTTCTCTCATCCCAGCCAGTCCCGTAAAATAATACTGAAAAATGTGGGTTGTTGTGTTGCTTGCTGGTGGTAATTACATATTTTTTTTTTATTGACATCATCAAAAAAACTGATCAGGTAAGAAGATAATAGATTTTATACTAGAAACCATGCCGTCCCTATTTAAATATACATTATAATTATTATATTCAGCAACCCTGCTCAGGATAAGTGGCTGGAAAATGAACAGATTATTATTATTTCTTTCAGTTTTCTTTTCTTTGACTTGGGAACCATCCATCCATCCATCTTCCAAACCGCTTATCGTATCGGGTCGCAGGAGGTCCGGAGCCTATCCCGGAAGCAATGGGCACGAGGCAGGGAACAACCCAGGATGGGAGGCCAGCCCATCGCAGGGC
>JAODJX010000047.1:8492381-8505325 GCA_026776945.1 Isichthys henryi
CCCCCTCCCCCCCCCCCCCCCCCCCCCCCCCCCCCCCCCCCCCCCCGCCCGCCCCCCGCCCCCCCCCCCCCCCCCCATGCCTCTGTGTACTCTGGCTTCCGGTCCCCGTCCCAAGATATGCAGTTAACTTCTAAATTGCCTATAGCAGTGTTTGCCAATCCGGTCTTCGAGGACCCACAGTTTCTGCCTGTTTTTGTTCCCTCCAAGCTCCTTGCCAGACAGACCACAATTCTGCTCCCTCTCAGCTTCCTATCAAGAGCAAAAACATGGACTGTCTGTGGGTCCCCGAGGACCGGATTAGAAAACACTGGCCCAGAGCATTGTGGGTGTATGCGCCCTATATTACATGAGACAGTATTCAGGTCCCACAAACCCTGACCAGGATAAGTGGTTGGAAGAGGGATAAAAAGAATGATAAGGCTTTAGACAGTAAGTCAAAGAATATCTATGTGTAATCAACATACACAAGGAACAATGAAACGAGTACAGACACAGATCTCTACTAAAAACAAACATGTCTCACTTCCTCATGCCACAATAAACCCATTCTAGGAAACAAATGCCTTTGGCCGTCACAGCAGAGGTGCTGTATTACAAATCATCAAAATAAAAAACATGGCCGGGACGTCGCCAATCACCAAGACAAATCTAAAGCGTCTGGAACTACCAAAAAATAAAAATAACTCTAACGAAAGGGAATTAGGATTAAATAATTCAGGAGACTACATCCTTTCGGGTCGGCTCATCCAGAGCCACACTACGCCTACGTCAGCGAGGAATGTATTTATGGAGGGTTACTGTCGTCGTCAACCATGAGGCCGAGGAGGACTGCATAAATGACAAGGGAGCGAGTGCGCGCGGCTCTGTAGGGAAGAGCGGTTGAGGCTAATCACTACCCTCTCTCATCCAAAGGCCAGTGCAATCGACTGTCTGTACTTTGAGGGAAGGAGCCATGGGGCACTAGCAGAAATAACACTCGCGGTCACTATTTCGGTAAACAGTGTTCCCTCTTGTGCAAGAACGCCGAGCTTCCTGGCTCACTATCACTGCTTATTCAGCATCTACTTGTACATACTGTATATGAAGAATGAGAAACAATTTTGTTTTCCCCACCACTCCCCCTCCCCCCTTTTAATGACCTAATAAACCATAAATACCAAATACACTTTCATCAGACACTTTCATGCAAATGAGAAAAATGTTTTGCAAATATTGCAAAACAAAGCAAGATAGTCAATTTTCAATATATGAGACTACAAAGCAGACAAAAATTGACCAGCACTCTTGACCAGATACATACATACATTCCCAGCCAACATCCACCTTATCTCAGAAAACAGTGCACCCTGGACAGGATGTCAGTCCCTCGCAGGGCACACGCACATAATTATATGCTTTGGGCGATTTGGAGACACGAATTAACCTAAATGCATGTCTTGGGACTGCAGGAGGAACCCAGAGGAAACCCACATCGTATGGGGAGAAGCACACACACACACATCAGAGACTTCACTGGAACCTGCCCACTCCGGATGCAACACTGTTAGTCACCATGCAGCCCACATATAGCTATAACTAATTTGATTGAGCTTATCTGTATTTTCCTATATACACATATCAAATGATCTGTACTGGAAGAAATTTTCAATAGTGAAAGACACTGCATGCTTCTAAGTCATTCTAGATATATGCTTACGTTCTATATTATGTTCTTCTCTCACCCATATGGTGAAGCTATCTTACGTATGGGTATTATATCTTGACATAAAGGTTTATAGGATTGGACACTAATGTGTATTAGTACGGAGCAAAAGTAACAAAGCCCTGATTATAATCCCTGATTATTGTGGAAGACTATGGGTGTGTCCAAAATCATATACTTGTCTTCTATGTACCGTAGTAGGCGAAATATAGCATGTGATGTGTAGTGTTCTAATGGATTAAGTACATGCTACATTAATGACTAAGTAGTAGGTTACTTACAAAACTCAGTAGTACTGTGTAAGTATGCAACTTCAGATATGCTCTGTATCTGAAGTTTTGCTGGGGGGGGGGTGTGGAGTTCAGGGAGAGTTCGCATTGACCCGTGGCCTGACACTGCCATTTCCAGATGCTTTGTGCAAGTAGTTACATGTTGTGTAACTCCTTACATAAAAATGAAGGTACCACACATGGCACCGAACAGCTTTGATGGGTCACGTCCTGTTGAACAACGTATGGTTCTCCTGGTTGGGGCAGCGAAGTAAAAAGGACGCAGGGGTGTAATAAAATGTCAGTCTGCTAATTTCACAAGCAGAACCTAACACCCTTTCACTTAACTGAAAGCAGAAGTGCTCTTTGGACACCGAGCAGAAGACTTCACTCTCGGTTGCTATAGAGCCAGACCTCGTGCTCCCGTTTATCTCGGGTCAGTGTATAGCCACGCTTATCTAATCTAATCTGTCCCTTTAATGTGTGTCCCTTAGTGCTGTGTCCCAGTTTTTGCTTCCCCATCTATATTTGAGTCCTCTTCTTTCCAACATCTTTCTGGGACCTTCTGTCCAGTCAGTGGCCACAAGTCCTGGAGTTTACCTGTTCACCACCCTGTCCTGTTCAACAAGCCCAGGGAGTATTGGACAGAAGACCTGGTAGGATGGATGAAGTGGGACGGCCCAGTTTGTGGAGCTTTGCATGTACCTTCATTCTATACTTTCTTAGGCCTGTACCTAAGGTTGTGCATTTTACAAACCTTCTCTGTCTGTTTCTTATTTTAATCCCATATATGAACAAAAAGTGCTATGTAAATAAAGAATTTTATTATCCTGCATATGACACACAACCGAACTGTGGTGCTAACAGTGTCCTTATGTGCCCTCGCTGCACAAACCAGAGTTAGCAGCCACAGAGATATCAGTGCTGAATATTAACTGAATGAATTGCATCTGTTAAGAGCAGAAAGACTTGGAGGTCAGTAAAAAATCCCCCCCCACCCCTGATCAGCATCACGGGAAGGCTTCCCATTCCGGCCTCCTGGAATGTTATCCATCCCACCTCGTTTCCTAACCTCCAACCCCCGAAACCATTCCAGCTGATTCTGCCGCCAGAATATTGCCGCATAACCTCTACCTCAGCGTGCATATCCACAGCCGATAGCATGCGGCATGCTTTTTTCATCATGCGCAGAGCAGCTTCAAGATCATCTGTGGCTCAATTCCGCAGCAGCGAGTTCGGAATATGCAAAATGAGAAGAAAAAAGCCGTCCTTCCTCAATCTTGGCCTCGCTTCATGCTTCCGGAGATTCAACTGTCATAACTGAGTTGTGGACATCTCAGATCTCTTCAAAGGAACAGTTCGAAGAACACAACTGCCTTCAGAAAGCTTCAGGAAAGATTTTGATGGCTTTTCAAATCCGCTTCAGTACGTAGACAGTGTGGGATCTCAATTCAGAGAAGCGAATGAAATGCAGGAGCTGTCAGCCTGTTACATCTGCATTCTTCATAAGATTCTTATGGTTCCAAACACGTCCCATCAAAGCAGCACAAGAGAATAGAGTAGTGATGCTTTGTTGAGTCCCATGGGTAAGCTGTCCTACCGCCTATCCCATCTTACTCTCCACGAGACACACTGACACAAACAAGTGACGCAAGCTTGGGGGACACAGCACAGGGTTAGACAGCGTGCAGGGCCCCTGGAGCTGGCGGTTAAGGGCCTTGCTCAAGGGCCCAACAGCAGCGTTAATCTCCCATTAATTAGCATTCTGCAGAGAACTGAAGAAACTTCTTGTCCAAGCAAGAAAATGAAGCAGTGCACTATTGAAGCATTGCACTATTGAAGCATTGCACACATGCAGAACAGCACATTAATTAATATATAATTGTACATTACACAGTATTATTTCTTTGAAAAATTGTAGTATTGTAAGCTTGTTCGATTGAGAAATGGTCCCTTTGTTCATGCACAGCGAATCCTGATCCAGCCCCTGTGCAGGAATGATATGTTGCTTACGGAATAAAACCTGAAACGGGTGTTTACCATGTGCTTTATTACTCTGGGTATCTTTTTAGAAGGAAGAAAAGGTTTTTTCAAGTCAGCCATTCATATTTATTTCCCCAAAACATTCCATTCTGTGTACTTTTTCCACGGAAAACACTCAAATCTGGCAGACATTCGGAGCAAAGGGGCCTGAAGCAGGGAGACTGGGCCAGCGTAACAGGCGGTAAAGTCCGGGGTCTGTCCTCACGGCGTGTAACCAGCGCCATCCGGGCGGGTTATATAAGCAGTAGGGCACAAGTCCCACTGTGGAATCTCGACAGCCAGGCTCCGGAATCTTCCCCTCACGTCTCCTTCCACATGGCCTTTCTGACTCAAGTTGCTTTTTTAGAATCCTCTCCACCATATTTCCCCCCCGTCCCCGTCCCCCCCGATTTAGATACGCCTTGAGGAAGGTGAGTGTAGGGTTTAACAAATGATTTAACCCCTCAATAAAGCTGACAAAAGGGACTGTGGTTTGAGCGTTGATATATTCTGCTTCTAGGCCCACCCACAGATAAACCACCTAAGTCCAAGCTCAGGTCTCTCTAATTTTTCGGAACACTCCAGTGTACCGAATCAAACGCCTGAGGCATGCAACCCACAAATGTGTCACTTCCTGCGGGGCCCTATTTACAAAGAGCCTGGGCAGGTCTCCTCCCCGACACCCTTTCAAGAAGCCTCCTTCGCACCGGCGAAATAAAACATCCATAACCAACAGGCATTGTGCGCCAGTGCTAGCTGTGTTTATTGGGTACGCACCAGTGTAACTGGAGCTGAGTTTTCAACACTGCTATTGTGACACGTCTGAGATGCTTCCAAGGACCCCCAACTGCAGTAGTTTAGAGAAACTGACAGGCGTCCGCGCAGATGCCATTATTTATACACAGTACAGATAAGCAGAAAACGGCGAAGAATGCAGCACTAATTAAGATTATTTATAACCTCTCTGTTGTACCTATGGCCACTCCTCCTTTGTGTGTGGCTTCTTGAGTGCCCTGTCCATACATGACCTGCAGGTTATACAAGCAGATAAATCTAACAGATGAAATGTTTTTATATTGTTACACAAGAAGCAACACTAACACGCACTGCCGTAGGGAACTGTGCATCGGCAAGCAGACCTCGCTGTGCTTATCAGGTCCTGTGGCAAGCAACAGCAGGGAAATGCATGCGTGATGTTTCCCAGAGCTTCCAAGGACCAAGCTGAAGATGGCCATCTTTGGAATTGCAGAACTGTGGGGAGGGGGAGGTCAATGTTCTCCTTAGTCAACAATTCTTCTGGGAATAAAATACCGTAAAGGACAATTTCCTTAATGTCAACACACTTGCATGAATATACAGCATGTGACCCAGTGTCTGTAAACAATGAACGCACATTAACTCAGGCAGATTTAATTTTTAATGCTCTGATTTGGCTAAAATAGAGCCCCATTCACTCAGCATAAGCAAACCTCATTTACATGCATATTTACATTGCTGTTCATGACGACGGATAGATCTGTAAAAGTACAAAAATGATACCTAAGAGGTCAGTGCTAAAAATGGTCTGAGTGGTTTACCGAGATCTATCATAAACCAGATGGGTTCGTGAGATTCTCCAACGTCCTGTATTGGACCACAGACTGGACCCAATGTACGCCGTCTACACAAAATGCCTTAAACAGGGGTCTTAGTTCAGAAAAAGGAAAAATGATTTCAATAAATAATTATTTATAATTTAGGGTAATCTTAAAGTCCAAAGTTCAGGATTAAGATTAAGTGCGCGAATCAAAGAGCAATTGATAAAACACTGATGTTTAAATTAAGATCCATTAAATTCACAAGTTCATTAATAAAGTCAGATCCATTAGGGGAGGAAGCAGAGATTCATCGTGTATGCTGGCCATGTTAACCAGTTTTGGCAAAATTACTCCCCCGCCCCCGCCACCCCAGTCCAGAACCAGGACATCTAGCTCAGGCATTACTCTATACCTTATTTTTGCAACATTAATGGTCACAAGTGTTTAGCATAGGTGGAGATTTCAAGTCCAATAAGTAGAAATCTAGACCAAGATTTTGTTTCGACCAACCAGTTGAGTACTCTGTGAATGTGACTCTTTAAACTTGACTGGTTGGTTGAAACAAAATCTTGGTCTGGATTTGTATTTTCTGGACCTGAAATCTCCACTTCTAGTGATTAGTAGGGGCAGTGAAAGCACTACAACTAAGAAGCACCTTCCAGCACTGGAATATGGACAGCTGGGTGGTCCCAATGACTTGTTTCTATAATCTGCTTTACAGGTACTCTCTGAAGACATTACTGTTTGTATTAAAGAAGTATTATATCTCTGTATTATATATTATATAGCTGGGAGCATGGAAGTTTCATATAAATCATACTTAAAGAAAATTTTAATAATGACAGCGAAATGACAGATCGAGCGTCGTTTTTGTGTTGTTAAATTCCCGTGTGTGATTCCTCGCCAGGAGCGCGAAAAGCAGGTCCGTTTAAAATGGCATCTGCTCTTGTCATTGCCAGAAGCATATCTGTCCTATTTCTCAGTGCCACGAACGACAGCTCGGCCTCCGGAGTTAAACTGAAGGGCAAAAAATGGCATAAATGAACGGCGAGCGCAAGTACCTTTACCAGTCAGGATGTAAAAGAAGCGCCGTTAATAATTATTCCTGCCTCGATATTTTAAAAATGTCCGTCTCACATCCTCTGGGAGGAAACCAGTGCAGAAAGAGCGGTTTTTTTTCTGGAAAGGGAGACATTTTTTCTCCGCATGTGTTTGTACTGGCCAGAAAATGAACTTTTTTTTTCTGGAAAATCCGACGGGGAGAAAGGCGCGCGACTTTGAGCCCGTCTCAGAAATGCGCGAGAGTTTGAGCCCCGCCCAGGGAATGAGCGCGAGTTTGAGCCCCGCTGGGAATAAACACGCGTCGCTGTAACGAGGGGCGACAGCACCCCTCACCGCGACACTAAATAGAACTAACGGGGCGGTGACCGGAGCGAGACCTTCCTGCCGCCCTCCTGAGCTAAATCACTCATATATAGTCGTAATAGCCCGAGGTGTATGGACAATTTCACAGTGTGATTTTTCCGCAAATTACAGCGAACGCTCTATCTGGAAAATCTCTTTTTAGCCGTTATGAAAAATAATACAGTTCTACGCCGAAATATAATTCCGCCACAAAGTTCCTTGCCACTTTTTTTTTTTTTTAAATACACGGTATTTATGGGTCATTTATTAAAATTCATGGGGCCTTTTTAATGTGCTTAAAATTACAATAAAACAATTAGTGCCTGGATTATTATTTTTTATTAATATGGGCAAGCCTTTTTAAATACGATGACAGTTATACGGTGTTAATATAACGATGTAAAGGGATTTAAAAAGAAAAATGTTGGCAAAATTCTGTCCAGGGCATCTGCAAAGTGAACTTTCAGTAGGAGGATTAGGCTGGGGGAGTGGGGGGGGGGGCGGTGGTTGTGATTCATTAGGGACTGGGTACCTAGCCATGTGTCCTAAAGTGGTACCTTGTCAGTCCTGGTCCAAACTCTGTGTCCACAAATTATTAGTCCATGTAAACATGTGCAATTAAACATTTAAACGGCGGTACAACTCATTGCAATATGACCATGAGTAAACATTAACTTAATTTAACATACAATGTTTGAGACTTACAGTTTTACTTTTACTCATTCCTAATAAAGTTTTGAATCTAATTATTCTAAATGTATATGATCACATCATAGTTTGTAATATTTAAGAAACTTAATAATTATGTATTCATGAAAGTGAGGAACTGAACAAAATTGAATGCATCATACATAATATTTTTATATTTTTTTGTGAGATGTTTATCTCTAGTGGATTAGTGTACACGTCTTACAGAATCTGTTTTGTAACTGTTAACAGATGCAACAATTATACCGATTTTGAAACAATGCAATCACATCTCATTAGGGTTGGGCTGGAACATAACTGAAGTGCATGGGGGTCCCCATAGCTATGGTTGAGGGACATTGTGCATGAGTATTGTAAACACTAAGCAACCCCACAGCCTTGTCTGCTCTGGGGACCCTGCTCACCTACAGCTCTTAGGTCACGACGGTGAACTCATACTCAGAATCAAAGTTTTGATGGACTTATCAGCTGTAGGCTGAGTTATTGAACATAGCTATGGTCCTCAGAGATATAGGTAGGTCAGGGCTGCGATGGCCGAGTGGTTAAGGCGTTGGACTTGAAATCCAATGGGGTTTCCCTGCGCAGGTTCGAACCCTGCTCGCAGCGCAGCACTTTTTCAACCTGCTGAAGTGGTAGCTTGAGTCCTAATAAATAAAACCACCCCTTTACGAAGACTTTAAATGCAGCTCGCTAGGTTTGGGTCTTCTGCCTGAATCCAGTAGGGCATAGGCTCAGATCTTAAGGCTGTCACTGAGAAGGGCAGAGAATGATGGCTTGCCTCCAGTTTTTGGGGGGCTAGCGTGTTGTTCAGTGCTTTAAGTTGCTGTGGCTGTGATCAGAAGGTTATTGGGTCAAATCCCAGGGTCCTTAACCCTCATGGAGTGCCTGAATAATGGGTTTCAAAAGTGGGTGTAGAGAGTATAATGCCATAAAACTCCTAATTGTATGTTGGTTCAAGAACACAGAGAAGCCTCCATGACAGTGACACCTTAAGACTTATACTCGGCATCCATAAGCTTATGTGTGCTACATGCAAATTTCCCACTTGTGGGACTAATAAAAGATTATCTTATCTTATCTTATCTTATCTTATCTTATCTATCCCTTGAATTAATTAGGCATTAAATGGAGGGAGATTTCTCCTTCAGCAACTGAACCTGCTGCATGGCTTTCCTGCACAACACCTTGACTTCCTCTTCCCCACTTCCTGTTTTGCTTCTTTTTATCCAATCAAAATTCTCTACGTTCTCCAAGTAAAAAAAGCTGACATATTTCTGGACAGATATTTAAGAATTAAATAGGCAGCTAACGTGTCGGCAAACAATGCAGGTATGCCCAGATTCCAAGTAGCTATATGCTGCTGGTTCAAACTCTAGAATGGGGATTTCACGTGGCAGATTACCAGTACAGTAACCTGAGCACAGAATTGTTTGAGATACAGCTTTATAAACAGGCTAATCCCAGAGCATATTGGGTAGACATGCACAGAATCTCAAGCAAACAGGCGTGGGAAATTCTGGCGACTTCCGTAGCCTGTGTCTTGATCCCAGGATTTCCACTGCTGGCCCGCAGAAGCGGTACGAACCTTTGACGTGCGTCATTTCAGGAAAACGCACAACCACGTTAAGCCCGGTGGAGGTATTAGTGCACCTATCAATTACACCATGGCTGGGAGGCCAAACGCATCTTTAAAAAATCGCGTGGAGCTCGAAGCGGCTTGAGCCTTCCTCTTGCACGCGTAGGAGTCACAAGCTGTTATATATACCAAGGCTGTGATGCTATATTTTGGTGACACAGTCCTCTCTTCTCAGTATTTGGCATAGCGTGGTAGTAGTCAATAAGTCACTATTGAGGCTGATCAACAGATGGCAAGGCCTCTGTGATATACCACCATCCATTTAAACTGAATCAGAACCAAGAGATACAGTGGAATGCAGGGATAAAACCATACAAATGCTTATCAGTACCGATAAATCTAATGCTCATCTAGCTTCGGAAAATACTTGATCAAACTCATAAATGCTGGCTGGATAAAGCAACATAATTTACCCAGGAACACGGCACAATCTGTTACTGTCGTACGTCGATATCGAATTATTAATTATTCATTTGCCAGGACACCGGCCAGAAAAGGAAGAGACTCAAATTCCAAACGATATACTAAAGCAGAGTGCAGTGGGTGACGATATCAAATCACCAAGTGCAGCTTTTACTGTAAAGGAAGAGGCAGCCCCAGGAACAAAGTCATATAATGTGATTTTAAAAAGCAGCAAACAGCGGCAGTCACTATAGTCAGTGGAATAATTTAACAAAAGCATGAAGCAGCCAATCACTATAATGTAAACTTAAAAGCATTAAGTGCTTTCATCTAGCTTCCTCTTACACTGACTGCTAAGTGTCACGTAACCAGAGAGTCATTCGCTCAGTTGTCTTGGCTATGCTGTTCTTATGAAGGGGTCCTAGTGGATGGTTAAAGGCAAGCAGACTTACAAAGGTGGTCTTCCTGCGACGGGGTTGATATTCGGGTCTGGAAGAGAAGACAGGGATTTATTGTTGGGGGGCCAATTGTATATACCCCCCCAAATTATTACTAAGGCAGCTCCACAGAGCGCTCTCCATTATACTATTGTGGCCCACCCTGCGTAATCACAACTGCAGCGGGTGACAATCGATTAGGAAATGCAGTTCTGGTGGAGCTTCCCAGAAAAATTGCAAACTGAAAACTCGTTAATGGAAACACTCAAATTTTGAAAGCACTTTACTTTTTCGAAAAAACAAGAAGCAATTTTCAAAGCTGCGATGGAAAAAAGAATTTGCCAATTCGCAGTTATGTAGGACACAAGTTAAAAAGGATAATTAGTTCTTCTAGAGCTGCCGGCTCATTGAAGAGCAGCTCTATGTTGAAGAACGAGACCTAGATCTTAATCTGGCAGAATGATAAGTGCTAAGTATTATCCGCATGAGACCCATTAATGGGAATACACCCTATTTGCAATTGAATTTGTCCACTTACACATAACTCCCTTGTAATTTGCACACAAAAATTAAAATTAAAATACAGCTTATGATACAAAATCAAAATTAATTAATCTCTTAGTCCTCAGGTGCTGAAGAAGTTTGGGGCCCAGTGGGGAAAAGAATTAGATGTGCAAGGTAAACGCTCTATACAGTATACAGACGCAATTCTTCAGGATTTCAGTGCAGTTGACTATTTAGGCAATTAGAAGTAACACCTGTAATAATGTAATACCTTCAATAACGTAATACCTGCAATAGTGTAATACCTGCAATACTGTAATACCTGCAATAACGCAATACCTGCAATAGTGTAATAACTGCAATTAGACTTTTTCATGCACCTCTGGGGGCTGAGGGGTGGGGGTGGCGTCGCTATGGATGGATGTTGTACTTCAAAGACCTGAATTCTGAATTTGTGCCCTTGACTAAACAGCCACTTAGGCTGACAGTCCTGTAACTTGCAACTCTGCTAAGTGGGTGTTTGGTTTCTGGTCAAAAGAGCCCCACGCTTTAGCTTCTGGGGGTAGGCTCCCCTGTGCATGACGAAGCTCCAGAAGGCTGTATTCATCTGGGGAGGGGGGGGGGGACCTTTCCCCGCCTGTGCTGTACAGAGCAGGCGTCACATACATTAAGGCTCTGGGCTGTGCAGTGTGGAAAATCCGTTCTGTTCAGTCGTTGTGACAGTCGATTTCAGGACCGCACACGAGCCTGGCGTGCATGTGTCATTAATGTCTCGCACGAGAGACGTTACAAGTCTCTACGGTGGAGGTAAAGAGTATAGTGCCCTTAGTTCAGCGGTCGATGTTAACTGACTGAATTACGGCTTTAAGGCTGTGCTATTCCACATTGTCCTGCTGCCGATTAGCCATGACGCAGCACACGAAGTGTTACAGCAAAAACTGCCAGCAATGAAGTGCAGGTCTCGCATCTCTTTCTGAGGAAAATTTTTAAATATGCCTTCAAATGCTTAAATGTAAACTTTTCTATCCATCTGTCTTGCAGCTACTCATTCTGTTGCACGGACCTTGGAGCCAACCTTAGAACACACAGGGTAGGGAACAGAGACGCACCACGGACGGGATGCCGGGTCATCTTAGGGCACACAAACTGACACACTACGAGCAATTTAGAGATGGAAATTCCCCTAACCGCATGTTTTTGCAACACGGTAGGAAGCTGGAGTAGGCGGGAGGAACATCCACACTCCACATATGTAGATAAGGAGCAGGATTCAATCATCCAACGCTAAGCAGTGCGAGGTCAGGCACAACGCTTAAAAAGTCAAAAATCTGCCCGAAAGAAGCACTGAAGAAAAATAAAAATAAATTAAATAACTGATATCTAAACAGCTTTATTTAGTAAAAAGACTAATGAAGGAGATGTGCTTGATATTTTATAGAAACTACTTTTGTTTCAGCCCCTTTAGAAACCTCCGGTTTCTCTGGCTAACAGAATGCAGCAGCAGTTAAAATTGGATGAAAATCACAAGCTTTTGAATGAAATCATCAGCTAGTCAAGGGAAAAATTATTCTTCAAAATTAGAGTGGGATTATCGTGCCCTGCCAATCACTGCCTGGCTGAAGCCAACGGATAGTGACGAAGTAGCCACTAGGAAGCAGGTTAGGCGCGATGACAGATAGCGTGTGATAATCCAGCCTACAGTGGATTTTGGGGTTTTCAGCTGTTCGCATCTGCTAACCACCGGTGGCAACGACAGCAGAAAAGTTTAACACACTTAAGTGCTACGCTGACTGGTGCTCGACTGTAAGGTCGTGAGAAAGAGACACCTACCGAATCTGACATAGAGCACCCCAGTGGTGGACACCGTGTCGTACGTGTTGGTAGCTACACACTGGAAGTAGCCGGTGTCTGTAGTGTCCAGGTTGCGGATGCGGAGGCGCGAGCCGTAGGCGGTGGTGCGGTAGGAGATGCGGCGTGGCTCCTGCACTACGGGGGCGTCGTTCTTCAGCCAGCGGATGGTGGGCGTGGGGTTTCCCGACACGTAGCAGTGCAGCTCGGCCATCTGACCCAGGGATGCTGTGATGTTGTTCATCGGGGCATCCAGCGTGAGAAAGTGGTCTGCGGGGGACAGGAAGGGCTGACGTTAAATGGGAGGCCAAGTCGCTCACGGAAAAAAACAATCGCAGAGCGGGAGGTGTGGTTCTCCGTGATATAATTGTGTGGGAGGGGGTCTTCTACAAAAAAATTTGCCGATTGTGGGGGAGGGTAAAATCTCTGCATGGG
>JAODJX010000047.1:8505425-8519073 GCA_026776945.1 Isichthys henryi
CCCCCCCCCCCCCCCCCCCCCACCCCCCCCTCCGCCCCCCCCCCCCCAACAACCCAGTGGGCGGGGGGGGGGGGGGCCGGGCCCGGCGGCCGCGCGCCGGGGGTGACAAATCGCATTCCATGCTAGTTCAAAATAGGACACAGCATTTTATTCAACCATATTTAAAAGCATACATGCATCCATACATCCGATTTAGGACGATCAACATAATATAGAGACGGGTGGCAATCGCACTCTGGATATGCGCGGTGGCGTGGGAACATTTCGTCAAGTCTGTACGACTTTAGCCACCCGCTACACCCGCAAAGAGCGACCGGCATGCATTCATGGGTCTGTCTCGCCACTACTGCGTAAATACCAGAGTGTAGAAGCATGTTGCCGACTTCCAAGGTTTAACCAGTTCGGCATTCATCACGGCTCCCGTCCATGGCCTATTTCTGCAGTGAACCGTGCAGCCAGTGAACACGGCGAAGCCGGACAGAATGCAGGGGGAAACAAATCAAAAGATCATGCTGTCAAGACCAGTAGGCAACTGACTCATTCCAGCCCTACAAAAATCTCCCCTGACTTATGCAGTGACCCTTCAGTGGCCGATCGGGTGCTGATAGAGTTTGCTGTAAGTCAAAGGGGAAAATTACAGGTTTGCAACTGAAGCGTTCAATTCCCCCCCCCACGGAAAACTTTCCCATGGACAAGCCGCATACTTATACATGCAAAGGAAGTGTATGCACAATGTGATTTGTATTTTAAAGAAATTCGATACGCATAACTATTTAAACACCACCCCGTAGCCATGTCTTTCAAAATTCAGACGTCAGTTACTGTCTAGTGGAAGAATAAAAATGAAAGGCCTTCTGTTTCTGACTTGAGGCCGTAAAGCCTAAACTGGATCCATGCAGTGTGACCTCCTTCCCACTGTTTTTAGTGGCGTAATATTTTAAGCGAGTACTTGAGATTTATTTAACAGATACTTTAATCCAAAGTGATACATATTAGAAAAAGCAGGGTCAGCCGATGCCTGGAGTGTTTGAGATTGTGGGGATTGTTCATCAACTTAATGGTAAAACTGCTTTTCCAACCATGGGACTTGAACTGTTGACTTTCCGATCATGGTACGGCATCTTAACACGTGGAACCACACTGCTCCACATGAGTGATAACCCATTTCAGGATGCCCTCACAAGATTATTATTATTATTATTATTATTATTATTATTATTATTATTCCACTAATTAAGAGTACCCCCAGGTACAGTTGTAAATCAAATTTCACCCCTCACACAATTCAGCTCAATTTTCCCTCCAAAAACATACGACCCCCTCTAATTTCAGTCTACAAAGATTTCAGTTTAATGGTTTTCCGATAAATTACTTCTCTATAAGTCGCTCTAACAAACAAATGCATTCACACTCGTGTTTTCATACCAACATGTCGTCTCCCACGGCCCTTTAAGGCTTGTTTACGAGGCATTTTACGATGACAGGCAGCCCTTATACCATCTTTCCAGACGGCGTCTAAAAACTCTTATGTCACATTAAAAAAAGAATAACACTTTGGAAAGTTCGACCCCAAAAGCTTGTCATGTGCCGCCAGACGTTTTCCTGGTTTTGTGCGTAGGCCAAAACAAACACGGTAACTGCACATTTTCATAACCGCGGGAGAGGCTGACACGTCTCGTGGTGACCTCAGAGAATGCAGACAGTGCAGGACCTGGGAGCCACCACTGCAGGACTGTGGGAACGGCATTTATACTCATCCATATTTAAGGCCCCATTTTCCCAGCCCCACCCTCGCAGCCCCGCCCCCTACAGTCATGTGACACCGAATGTTTCTCTCATTTTCCTCAGTCATGGTTCCCATTGCTCTGCATGGTGTCGGTATCCCACATCCACCGTGACCATGGACTTGCCAAAAATAGGCTTCCTGTGGTGAATTCTTCCGTCGCTGAGCCAATGAATCTGATCTTTCCTACATTTCCTGCCATGGACCCGCAAAGTGGAAAGAGTTGAAATAACCGTGATCACAGTTTGAGCAAAATCACTTCAAATAAAGGCCCTTTAACCCTGACAAACTTCCTCCCTCACCAAATATTTTTTTCTAAATTAATTTTCATATTCATGTAATCTCTAAACATTTCTAAATACTTTTAGCGTGGGGCCACAGAACCCATAAAGCCATCTGCAAATAACAGTAACATGCAGCACCAGCATGTCAGATTGTGTCTGGGTCTATCATAAAGATTTCTCTTAATTATATCCCAACATGCGGTAATAGCAAGACTATGAAGTTTAACCAATGACAAAAGGACCAAAATAGTTCCAGTCATCTTCCAACCACTCAGCAGTCCAGGGTTGCATGTGCCAAAAGCAGGTCTGTAGGCAGTAGGCAGGCCTGTAGGTAGTAGGCAGGCCTGCAGGCAGTAGGTAGGCCTGATCCTGCAGAGCCGGTATCCATGTTTTCCATCCTACCTGGTCTCTGATGGCCACATCTGATTTTAGGCAGACAGGAACTTATCAGGTAGGATAGAAAACCTGCTGGATACCAGCAGCCCAGGATCAGGTGGCCTGCTCCTGGCCTAGAACCTGCATGGGGCAGCGCAGTGCGTAACACACTGGAACACCTTGGATGTGCTGTCAGCCCATCATGTGCATTATCAGCAATTTAAAAACATAAACTCACTTAATTCCCTAACTCTGGAATGCGAGAGGAAGCTTACATGATGTGGGGACAACATGTGAACTCCTGAAAGAGAGAGCAGAGGCGGATTTCAAATCCCCACCCCTGCAGGTGTGAGGCAATAATGTTACCCACTTAGCCACTGTGCTGCCCAGGAGCCAATCATCACATACAAATTCAACTTAAAGACAGATGTAGGGAGCGGATCTTGTCCGTAACCTGGGGCCCGCTTGTACATTACTCACATCCATGAGCAATTATTCTGTCCTGTATTATTTCACGTTTGGTGAACGTCATCATTGACTGTTTGGTTCTTATTCTCTAACCAGCAATCCAACCACTGACAAGCCGCTAAAATGATTAAATAAGGAAATATAAATTCTCATTCGCTACCCCTAGTCTTGAACCACAAATACTGGCTATGCAGAAGCATTAAATTGATTAAAATGTCTGTGCTAGGAAACTGTTCCTTTTAACCAGTTCACACGATTACTCATGTCTGAATTATGAATCATGCATTAATGGCTGTTTGGAGACATAAGCAGAAGTGGAGCAAATTTCGGCTGCAGCTTACCAAAGGCCGATTTGAAGGCTAGACGACCTTTTATATCTTGCATCCTGTGCCATATGTGGTTAAGATAATTGAGATGTATGCACACGCACATTGTCTGAACAGAATAATTCCTGACACATATTGTATACCCTGTGACAAGCTAAGAAAAATATGAATACACTAAGGTAATTCATTTACAAAAGTGAATAACCTTGAACTAGTTGTGGCTGACTATTCAGTTATGCAGGTTTAGGGATCACCTTTAAATTAGTCAGTCTATCTATGCCAGTGTTTCCCAATCCAGTCCTCAGAGACTCCCAGATGGTCCACGTTTTCGCTCTGTCCCAGCTCCCAAACACACCTATACCATATATTTGGTTTTCTCAATCACTGGATTATTTGGTTCAGATGTGTAGGGAGCTGGGAGGGAGCAAAAAATGTGGCTTGTCTTGGGGGTGGCTTGGGGAGTAGGCAGTTCATTTTTAATCATTTTTAATGGGGGGTGGGGTCAATAGGGAAGTCCCCCAAAATCTGTCAAAAAATTCTATAGAAAGCTAAGCTATGTGTGTGGACCAGTTGCTCCAAATTGTTGACTGAGTGTGTTTCAGATGGGGTTTTTAATCTATGCTGGGGCAATTCTAAGATGTTTTTAAGGTGGGGGCAACAAGAGGAACCATAATTCATGCAGAGTGGCCAACTTCACCATTAGCCAATGATGTGTTTTAACTCGGTGAGTGACAGGGGATGGGGCGTTCCAGGAGCCAATCAACTCGCAGCTGGGGCCAGTGGGGCCTCATAGCCCCGCCCCTGTATATGCCCCTGGCCTTATGAATCTTGCGACAGATTTCATATGCCACTGCAACAGATGGGTGAAAACTAATTCTATCAACAGATGGGTGAAAACTAAAAATGGATAGAGGGATGGATGCATGTATGCATTTAAATACAGTCAATTAAAAAGCCAAAAAGAATATGGTTGATAGAATACCTTTCTTTCACTTTTATTAGAGGCACGATTTAGAAAAACAATCATTGCATGCGCTGCCCCAGCCACAATTTTTAAAAATAAGAGCGCAATGCAATTCGTATGCAAGTTGCATATTTCTGCGCTACATTAACTAGCGGGCAACAGAAGAGCTACGCCCGAGGACCAGCCAACATTTCCACAAGACGACCATTCTTTGCTTCAGGAAACTGGTTAATATTGTGAAGAGAGCCGGCAAGGCAATCTGAAATTTAAGCTAACGATTCTGCTGAGAAACCAAATGGTTTTTGCAAGGAGTGGGCCATATAAAGCCTGAATATATCCATAACACCACACCTACAGCTGAAACACCGGGACCAGAGAGATCACATCCTGTATTGTTTCTGTAAAACAAATTGCACAATAAAAAAGTAAAATGAGCAGCAAATTAGTACATTAAAGCTAAGCTCCGCCCCTCCAGTCCCGTAGCCCAATCATTCTGTTCATTCTGCAGGCCCGTTAACCCTAATAGGCTCAAGTGAAATAGGGCTTGTGAAGACTTAAGGAAGCCGAGGATTATGATTATAGGACCGATGACAGAGTTTTTTGTGCATTTTACAGGGTTAGTAAAGGGTATGAGACTCACTAGCTGCCAAGTACCATATTACTGCTGAACTAGACAGGCCTCACACCGATATTACAGCCTAATGATAAAACAAGGCAAACAGAAATGTCTGTCTTACAGTGACTGTAAGAAAGCGAGAATATTTGTTCAGTGGTTTTTACAGCAATTTTCACAGGAAAGATATAAAATGTGTCTCCCGGCTGCGAGACTTTGGATTAGATGCAAAGCCGGTCACAGTCCATAAAGGTGTCCGGCGTTTTGAAAGGATGATTCCAGCGTGAATTTGGCGCTAGAGCTGAATGGGATTTACGTTTACATTCATTCTCTTAGCAGACGATCGTATCCCGGGCAACATACGTGTTCGGGAAGGTAAAAACATCACGCCGTCAGCATGAGACGCTGCAGTGTCTGCGAAGACACAACATCAAACGCGAGAATGCGTGCCGCTGATTACATGGCCTGAAGTTCCCGAGCCAGGAACAACAGGAGCAAAGTGGAACGAAACAAACAAACATTTACATAAACATTCCCACCTTTCTCCATGCCGCTGGAGACATTCCAGGAGAACGTGGTCAAGACATTAGGCTCCGGGTCTGACCCTAAAAGAAAGGACAAAGATCCCATTTACAGATCATTTTTAATATACATATTGGGGTCAGAACCAGTCAGAGGGGTGCTTATCCAATTACCACCCACATGCATACACCTGGTAACAAAATGTGTCCCAAACACTCTTGTTTGAACAACTTGGAAAACCCACAGGGTATGGCGTGTGTCCCTGCAGGTTAGGCCCGCACTGTGATCGGAAGGTTGCCAGTTCAAATCCTGTGGTGTGGGAGTGATGTAGCGATTGGGCTCTTGAGCAAGGCCCTTAACCCCGCCCCGCCATCACTATAAGGACTGACCCTGCTCTCTAAATTGTACAACAATTTAGGCATCAAGGCATCTACTAAAGAAGTAAAGGTGACAGAAATATACAAACTACATAGCCATATAGCTTTGACTTGAACTTTGACTTTGGAAAGCAGCAAAAGACTGGATGCAACGCTACAGAAAGTCATAGCAAATCCCTTTAATGTTCTTTCCACTTTACCAACAAGTGGGTCGACCCGAGGAAGGGTTTGCCACATTGCAACAGTCAGCGCAGAATAATGTTTAAACTTTGGCTGGCTTAACCCCCTAGTTTCTATAACCCTTTTTTTTCATTGCCTCACACCAAAGCCAGAAAACCCATCCAAATGTAAAACGAGCCTCGTAATACATCAGCCTGGTTTCCCACAGCTGAGGGACCGAACCGCGGGCGTGTCTAGGGAGGGGGTCGTGGTGCCCCCCCTCCTCGTTACCCACCCCACCGCTGGTGGTAATTAACACCTGGGAAGCCGTTGACCGCACAAGACCACTAGATATGCATGGGTGGCTGGGGAGCGACTCCATTAGCCGACCGTTTGCTTTTCAAAGGAAAGAAGGCTGGATGGATTAGTGACCGTTTTCTGACTCGCCGATCATTTAACTAGGTGCTTATGTGAAAATATGCGGCTCCATTCCAACGTGCAAAAGTAAATAATAAAAAAACAGGCCGAGAAACTTCATGTTTACATAGTAAACAAAACTCCCCTTCTGTAGTAGGAGGTGGCATTTTGTCAACCTTCTGAAAAATTAGGCCCAAGGCTGTGCTGGTGGGAAATGACAAGCGGGAGGAGATTATTTAAGAGAATGGCGATTTCGGAGGCCTGCAGTCGCCAAGGGTGGATGCTGACTCCGGTCATTCTGAGAGGAGGCTGCTGTCTCTTGGATGCACACTGAGACACCAGGGGATAAGTAGCTAGTGATTTACGCAAATGACCAGTGATCTACCGGAGAGACAGGCCCGAGGGGACTCGGACTAACTGACTTGGGAAAGATGCATTCTGTTACTGATTGACTAAACGGACATAAGGACGTGAAGGTAACTTCTGCAGCTTGCTTCCTCTTGCTGACTATTACTTTTCATGCACATCGCTGTCTTAAGCTTGGATTACCGTGTCATTTCTGAAGGGTCTCGTATCACACTGATGAATCAGAACTTCTGAATCTCTTCCATTCTTTTGGAGAAGAAATCCTACCTCTTCAGACAGAGACTTACTCCATGTGAGACTAATTAAACCATGTTTGTATATATACCTATGTTAGCTCTCGTACACTGTCTTGGTGTATTTGTTACTACAAATTACTATACCTATTACCTCATACAATATTACTGCCATAGGATATCATTAGGTAACAGTTACCTTATTGTTTCACTGTGTGTAGCTGAGTTGTATTACATCACTGTGTGCTTTCAACAAATTACTGCTAAGCATGAGTAAATGCAAATGCAGCTGGAAACTATGTAAATGATACATATAATCAAAAGTATTTCTTTAGCACTGAAAAAACGCATATATTAGATATACCGATATATATATAAATACACACACACACACACGTACAGCACACGTGCAAACCAAATGTTGTATAGAATTCCTGCCTGGTTGTTGCAACTCCATAAAAAAATCATCAAAAATGATAAATCCTTTTATGTCACACCCAAAATACTTTTGTATAGTGGTGTTGAATATCAAAGATGGCATTATTTTCTTTTTATTCATGAAAAGTGCTTTGTTTTGGAATCTTAAATGACCCCTTATTTTGAGTCTTAACACTTGCCAGCTCTGTAAATAATTTTAATTAAGTGAACATATTTGTGGTCTAAGACTTTTTTATCAAGCATTGTTTGGAGTTTGGAGTCTTCTTGCACGGTCTGGAGTCTGAACTCTCAGTGGACACTTATGGTATCCAGAAGACGAATTTACAGTGGGGTGGGGATCGGTGGGCGGGGCCAAGATGAATGCAATGAACCATAATACATGCTTCATGAATGCATTGTAATGTATTACGGATGTGTTCATAGACTCTTATAGGAACATTGAGGTATTATGCAGATTTGGAACAAATAATTAGGTCCTCAGTCCTCCTTCAGAGTAATTTCTTCTGCGATGATCAAGTTTAATTGGTGCATTCTCTCCTGCCCCTTCACCACCTTAGCTACTGCGTGGTGAGTGTACTGGTGCAGAATGGCTGCCGTCGCATCATCCAGGTGGGGGACTGAAGTCACTCCCCGCTGGTTCTGTCAAGCACTTTGGGTCTCTTGAAAAGTGCTGTATAAATTCATTCATTCATTAATTCATTCAATTTCAAGGTAGATTTGCGGATAAAAAGAGCCACTCAGATTGCAGAACCCATTATACAGACCATGATCGAGGTAAATTGACTGTCAATCCAAAACACTTACCGCTATCCCCCAGCACAACATGATAATTATTATGATATTATCTATTAAGAAGTATTCCCAAATGGGTTAAGCAAGTCACACTATGGATTTACCGCCTTCCAAAACACACACTCCCTGTGTGTCCTTAAGAAGCCACAGGAGCACTTTAGAAAGTCATTTTTGTTGTTACATCTTTCAGTTTCTCGACATCCATCTCCAGCAGGACTAAAACGCGAAAGGCAGAGAACATTGAGTGAGAAATATCTGTAGACCAAGAGGAAACACACTCACAAAGGTCTCCATTGTATTATCCAGTATGGCATCTGGCTGTCTAGTGACACACTCTGTCATGCTCGCTGTAGACAGCATTCTGCATGCAACACCCCCAGTCATATCCCTCCCACTGCCTATTGCTCTTCATCAACACGCCACGGCCCAGGTAATTGCATGTGGCAGCTTTTTAACTGTTAATAACAGGTAAGATATACTGGGCACCAAGTGAGAGAACTGGGGGGGGGGGGGGAGAGGGCAGATCTGGGCCTGATTAGTTTCCTTCATTCCCAGTGGTGGCCAGGCCCAAAGTATGCTTAATTGAGGAAACTGGAAGACCCTGTAACCCTCGGACAGATGGCTGGGACAGTATTCAAGACTGTCACATTTGATCCAAAAGTTTAGGAGTCCAAAGAACAATTATTAAACCAGAAAGGCTGGGTGTCACTTTTCACGTCTTGCTTCAGATTTACCGTTACTTACTATTCTAATTACTATAGGAACATAGTTTCCATCTGTCATTGTCGGTACTACTTCAGAATACAGTTCTTCTTCTTAAGCTGCGCCAAGGAATAGTTTAGCAACTGTTAAATCTGTTAATTTATGCCTAGTGTAGCTGGGATGTAAAGTCTGTTACCATGAATAATGTTTCACATACTATATTCTTGGCTCTGAAAACAACAACTATCCCACTCTCCGAAGTGCATTAGAAGTTAGTAATCGCTCTCTGCAGATTCCTCCACGTTATGCTTACCCTACTTGGTAGGTGCAATAAATTCAGCACAGTCGGTGAACATGATGTACAATTCAATTTCAGTATTCCATTATTGCAGCGCTTTCTGTTTCTCAAGCTCTATAAAATGGCTGAGAAAATGGTATAAAAAGGTCATTAATTCATTTACCATATACACTTGTCCCATGTGGAGATGCGGAGGTCCGGAGTCAATCCCAGAAGCAACAAAAACAAGGAAGAGTACAACCCAAGACTGGGCGCCAATCCATCGCAGGGCACAGTCTATAAATTCACAATTTAAAATGATTCACCTCATCTGGGTTGAACAGGATCTGCTGTGCAGCTGAACCCATTTGTGAAGATGACGGCAAGAAGGAGCAGAGGGAGGTTGGGTGGCTGGTCGCATCGTTTTCCCGCCGCTCTTCCCATCTGTCCTGCGTACAGCCCAGGTCGTTTTGTTAAGTGTGGGAAGGGAGGGCTGGGGTAAGGAGATTGCGTGCACGTGAGTGTGCAAGGCTGAGCGCGGAAGAACGGCCAGGGATTTTCTAGAACTGAGTTGCCCAAGCCCCACGCCATCTTACGCTTAATATTTTATAGAGTTTAAGAGGTTTTACGGCAAAGTATTTTTAAAATGTTAGTCACAGTTAACCCTTGCCAAATTTAGTCTGAACACGGCACCTCATAAATTAGCCTTGTGGAACACGGGCTGTAACTCCCCTTCTCCACATGAAGATTTACGCAGCTGTTTCACTTCATACTGAGGGGAGATTATACATTTAATTCACTTTCATCTCGCACTTGGCGGCTAAAGGTAAAAAGAAAATATGAAGAAAGCTAAGATCAGGGGGGGCAGTGTGTCCTCGCATGGATGTTCGCTGATGGGACCTGTAACTAAGCGTTCAAAAATATAAACCATATGTTAAAAAAAAAACACTGTGAAATGACCATAAAAATCTGCTAAGCCATTTTTGCATAATTAAACCAATAACGAATATCAATCAAATCTAAGTACCTCTGAAAAAAAACTCACTGAAGTTATATAATGGCAAATGTAATGATTTTCAGTGTAATTAATTCTAATGCTGACACTAAAAAGAGAGATAATGGCTTTGCATGTCAACTCCTGTCCAATAAAGTTGATGGATTTCAATCATAATGAGACATGGCCCTCTTATTGGGTTTGGACTAACCTGTAGCAAACACTAAAAACACTTGACAACATATTGTTATTTCAGTGCCTGTAGTGCCCTTTGCATCGCTTAGCGCAATCAGAATTATTTATACTGCTTTTCTCCAAATGTAAATGAAATAACTGAGCTGGTGAGGCCGAGCTGGGGCCTGCGATCGCTTCTTCAGGCCGTTCGCAGAGGCGAAAGGCATGGCTAATGGTTTCAGCAGCTGCCCTGTTACCTCTCCGATAGAGCCTTTTCACTGGAACGCAAGCTGGGGTCAGCGCTGTCCATCAAACAACTACATAACTGGGCCTTTTACCGGGGACCCGTATCCAAAGCGATCTACTGTTATAATCCATTTATACAGCTGGATATTTTACTGAAGAAATGTAGCTTGACTGGGAGACTCCTGGGACGTGACCCTTTGGGTCATAAGTCCATTTCCTTAAGCACTACTCCACCTGTTTGCCTTTCATCCAGAGTCACCTCTACCCAAACAAGCGCTGGTTTTACACAGAATCCTTTCACACAGCTGGATATTTTTACTTGGCCAGCAGAGTGAAAACCTTCAAGAGTTAAACGTCCAGGGCCACGCTGGGACTGTATTTGACACCATGTCGGTCATGACAGACCGCAACCACTAGGGTACTTTTTTTTTTAGCACTTTTTGTCCTATTTTTTTAACAGTGGTGGTGTCATTTTAAGGTGCACCTTCATCATGGCAGTCATTTTAACCTTATAAACCAGCCTTGGTTCGTATGTGTGCTTCACACCGCTGCCCAGCGACGCCATCGAAGTTTTCACCTGCGATGGCCAGTTCCTTTGCTTGGGATCTGAAATCAGGAGGACATGAAAAGCATTGCTGAGGCCTTCCTGTTTGCTACACTGGAGAAACGGTCCACTAATTGAGATAGCTTCTGTAACAACAGAATGTGGAGTGTGTCGTTCCACCCTCCAGCTGCCTCTGCCTTGGTTCATATGGGAAATATTATCGCTGAGAAGGACTTGGTCCATGTGAGAAAATCCAGCGCTCAGCAGCTCCTGATAAATGATTTGTCTTTTGCGAAAATGCCAGGTCAATTCAGATGACGAGCGTCGAAAAGGCAGAGGCAAGAGAGGAGGCAAAGGAAACTCAATGTTGACACTGAACTGGCTGTAAATCCCTCAAAATCCAATTAAAATCCAACTTGGGTCAGTGTGGTTCTTTTTAAAACAAACTTAAATCAACCATCATTGTCCCACAAGAGGATGGTTTCAAGCTGGTGATAGTTTCCTTTAGTGTACTTTTTAATAGCAGATTAAACAACGAAGATTTTAAAAGGAGAACAGGGCTTCAAATGTGATAGAGAGAACGTGACCCTTCATGGCTGTGTCAAGAGTTACACAAGGAGTGGCATAAAGCCACACTTAGCGGGGGAACAAAGGCACGAGACTCACGTTTCAATAGTGAAGGACTCCCTTTAGAGCGTCTTAAGTGCCGGATCAACACCACTCAAGCCGCAAGCAGCCGAAGCAAACACAGGGTCCTGGGGTGGGCGGAGATATCGGCATGACAAGAAAGTGGCGTCCTGCTATGATGCCCAATGTCTCATGGGGGGAATCCGGGAGACAAAACAGGCAGGCAGACGTGGTTCACCACATGAGCCACGGAGGTCTTCAAAGGGGCCTAATCGATGTCAGCAGAAATGTGGAGGGTGGGGGGTATTCGCAGACGACTCTGTCAAAAGGCAGGGGTGGGAGACCAGACTGAGACGTACGACGGCAGCAAAGTCAACATTGAAGGAGTAAAGGACTGGATTTGGACAGTTTCTCCCTGCTGCAATCTTCTTTAACCACTTCAAGCTGAGCCAACCCAAGTCCCACTCAAGACACAGTGTTGCTGCATATATTTTCATATTTGTATCTTCGCAGAGTTCATAGGTCATACTCCCATAATCCCATTGTCTGGAGGCAAAGTAAGTATATGCCTGCATTCATTTCTAAATTGAATCATATATTGTGTAATATGCAATATGTGAATGTTTTATACAGATTAAATTTGTTTTTACCACACAAATACATATAATGACCCGGATTCTACCACACATGATTCTCATATTGTATTTTTCACTGACCACAATGACATATTTTAAAAATTACTATATTGTATTTCTGGCATTTCCTGTTCCTTTTCTAGGAAAACAATTATTGGAAAAGCTCTTTTCTCTAAAGGCAGGGTGGTGTCGCAGACCAGACATCGACACCAGAGAGTCTCTTTGTTAACGGTGAACAGGTAAATGGCCACAACCTGGTTTGTGTAAAATAATTTACGCTGAAACTTGGCTTCCAGGCTGGATTTCTGGAATCTGCTGAGATCAAACACTCCGGTAGTGGGAGTAACACACTGCAAGGGGAATGTGTGTGTGTGTCTGTGTGTGTGTAGGGGGTTGCTGTCTCAGCAAACTCTTCACTCACAGTTCCTTAATCTCCACCAACATGCTTTTCTGGACACCAGAGAACATTGCAGCAATGAACACTGGACCATTAATCTCATGAAATGTTTCCTTCTATCAAAAACTGACAAAGACCATATGAATTGTTGCTATAAGCTACAATCTAAAGGGGTAATGCATTGTTTTCCATCACATTGTTCTGAAAATTGATCCAGGGGTTGTTACTGAACCTACGAAGGTTATGATTTGATTTTAAAACCGTCGTTTTCGAAACTGGCTCCAGGCCATTTACTGACGACAACACTGTCTGTGTATCGTTTTGGCTAACAGATGATGGAGCTACTGGTACCAAAGCAACCTTTGACCCCATTTAGCATTTGAAGCTACCAGAATCCATGTCCTCTCGAAATCCCTCTTAACGCCATTGATCTCCAGGCCTCGTTGCTTGTGGTTGTCTATAGTGCACGCAGGTATGCAGTCTGGCATCGAAACGCTGTGCCGTAATATAACAGGCACGGGTAATAATAGTTTGCAGCCTGGATCTGTTGACGATTACTCCGTGATTCTCTTTCTTCTCCTGAGTCTGACAGAAGCAACGTGAACGATAGGCGGTCGGCATGGACAGCTGAAGAAAGTGCGAGCGGCTGGCGTGATCTCACCTGTGTTCCAGCTACTCTGCCATGACTGCCCCTCCCACCCCGCCAAGAACAGCTCCCCGGCACCTACAGCGAGGCATGGAGTGCTGCGAGATCCAGGCCTCATCGCAGCGCCGAAGACAATGACGGTCACAGCGCCCCCATGTGGACAGGACAGAGTACAGCAGGCCCAACAGAAATAGACAAAAGGTAAGGCCAAGAACGGGCTGGCCCCCCATCCTGGGTTGTTCCCTGCCTCGTGCCCATTGCTTCCGGGATAGGCTCCGGACCCCCCGCG
>JAODJX010000047.1:8519173-8535679 GCA_026776945.1 Isichthys henryi
TTGCTTCCGGGATAGGCTCCGGACCCCCCGCGACCCAGTAGGATAAGCGGTTTGGAAAATGGATGGATGGATGGTAAGGCCAAGAACGGAAAATAAGGGAGTGCACCATTCTACAGGCCCGAAACATTTCCAGACATACTCTGACCGACCCGACATGTCACATCCACTGCCCTGCACATACTCTGTGGTTTCCCAACAAGATCTATCTGCAAGATATAGAGCTGCAATGCAGAATTACATACAAACAGCACCATTAAAGGCAGGGAGAGGCCCTACTGCCCCACATAATGTGAAATATAATATCGGTGAGGTTTCACTACAAAGGGGATTGTGTTACTGAATGCTGGCAATTACCTACTTAGGAACACTGCTAATGTCATGTTACATGACATGATATTTCTGTATTAGAATTAATAGACAGGAAATCAATGAGACTATGTAATATGAAATTTTCAGGGTGAGCAAAAATTTGAATATTAGTGCAAAAGAACAGGCAGTATAATGAGTATGGTAGGATGTGCAGAGTATAAAGTTACACATCAAGCTGAAGGGGGAGAAAACAGAAACCTACAGATTAAATATAGCGATGAAGAGAAACCCCTCTGAGTCCTGTCAGTGAAAACGCGACGTCCACGTAATCGGGGTCGAGCTCAGAAATCACGGTGAGCCCACTGACTGGCTCGCAGTTTGAGCAGGTTGACAGCTAGTAAGCTGTTCACGACATACAGAAAATCCCAGACAGGGGTTTTTGACATTTTTTATGACATATTCTGGAATACATAGGTGGCCAGAGGGTTTCCATTTCTCTCACTTGAATTTCTGTCACCTGTCAAAGATCTGGCTGCAAGATATAAAGTTGCAATTCAGAGCTGAATGTTTATTCAAAGGGTTCAATTTCAAATACGTGAACAATCTTCAACAAAAAGACAATCAACAGCGGATAGTTTGGTGTTTAAAGACGTGCATCTGGGACATGGCGGTTCCTGAGTCACTGCCCTTTAAGAGTGGCTTGATTGTTCCCATTATTAAGGTTTATTACCAGCATTATGACAGTAAAATATCCTGATGAAATTATAAATCATTATAAGTCACATATTTGGCAACTATTAGATTTAATTTATAATTTATTCAGGCAGTTCAGTTCCTAAAAGGTCATTATTTAAGATCTGATGAGCACAAGGGCAAATTTCATACTCTGATCCAATGTGGCCAGATGCGGTCCATCCCCCCCCCACCCCCAGACACCCTGAGCGTGTGCCAGCTGCCACCACTGTCTTCTTCCCTGTTCTGAGAAGGACACCATCACCCTCACAGTTGGACACCTGGAGCGCAGGTTCGACGGCTTGCTTTCCGCCAGCTGCGGAACCGGCCGCCTTCCCCACCGGGCCTAGCTCTCGGCTGTGAGAGGTGCTGATGCGGGTTGTGGCGTGCGGGAGGATGGTGGGGAGGGGGCAGATACGCCGGCGGGGCCATCTGTTCCAAAGTGTGCTCTTGGAGCCGGTTCAAGAGGTGATAAGAGCTGATAAGCTCAGATCCAAACATATTCCTGTCAATACCTACTGCGGGTGAGAAACCCAAGACATTCAGGGTCTCAAATACGTTCCAGGGTCCCGCTGAAACCAGTCCACCAGGACGGGATGGGGTGGGCGATGGAGAGTGAGGCACACTTGGACACGGCCAAAAACCACCAACTGAGTATGTTGGAGTTAATGACAGGGAGACCACAGAACTGCACTGCAGAGAACTGCTGTTATTTTCTTGAAGGCCCCTTTGCCTTATCAAGAAGTCACTCAGAAGACAAAAACAAAACTTTGGCCGGGTAAGTCTTGCTGAGGTTAATCATAAATTCCCCACTATTCCCCACTAGCGGAGCCGGGACTAAGACATCTGATAGATTGGAACCGCCTCCTCTAGTTGCCTGAAACTACTTCCTTTACAATCTGATTGGTTATCTCTCTGAACCAATCGTTTTTCCTTCTGCCCTCAGAACATTTTTGTGTAAGTAAAAGTCCCACGAGCTACATTTCCACTGTGAAAAACACAAAAAAAAAAGGGATTTGTTTTGGATGAAATTTTCAGCTAACATTTCACCATTTTGTCGGAAAGTTAGACCCTGGAGGTGACTCTTTCGGTAGCCTGTAGTAGACCTTAATGAGATATTTATGTTGATTTATTCCCATACAATTCCTAGCTATATAAAACAGCTAAAAAAAACTTTGAATTAATCTCAGGATCTAATTTCTTTAAGCAAATTTTCCTGACCATCTTTAAAAAGTATCCTCTCCTCAGGCAGACAGACAGCCGAAGCATCCCGAGGTCCAAACGGGGAGGAAGTGGAACCCGGGGGCACGCAGTACCCCCACTGAGAAGGAATATAACTGCTCCCTACTTTGGAAGCTCCTGGTGGGACCCAACTCCCTTACAGCAACGGGAGACGTTAGATATCATCTCGGAGAGTTTGCATATGTGTGGGTGGGTTACAGAGAGAGAAGATGGAGAAGTGAAAAGTGTTTTCTAAAAACCCCAGAAGAAAGTGAGCTCTTGTTCCTTCTTCCTGACCTGGTAGTCCCAGATAAAGTCCCGTTTGCAAACGCTGAGGGAAATGCAAACAGACACCCATCCATATGGCTGATGCGCTGCGAGTCCTGGAGTCTGAAGGAGTCAACTAGCCTTTCACATCTGATATATTACGATTCCTGAAGCAAACAAAAACATAAATAAACGTAGCAAGATTTCGGTTCCCAGTTTGTGGCCAAAGAGCACAGATTTTCCGGGCCGGACGTCACAGTGCAAGGCCGATGCGGAGAGACTCTCAATGCTCTCGTTTTCCCCTCTCAGGCTGTTACATCCATAGCACGATATTCCACTTGACCCATACGTGCGGTCAGATAATTACAAAAGCAACTGAGGTTAAGTCTTGCTGCACAGCATAACCAAAGTGACTCTCAAAGAGTCTCCCACTGACCACAGGTCCAACGTCTTCATCGCCACGTGATATCTGCATCAGTCACTTTTTTCAGTCCATTCTAACTTCACGGAAGGAACGTTAACCAATCCCTTATTCTTAAACAGCATATGGAAAGCCTGCACATCAGTCTTCTTAACATTCTTTATAACTTATAAACATATTAGCACTGTGTAATGAAAAACCTGAATCTAGAAAAATCGATTTTTTTAGGAGCTTGAAAGAACATATATTCTTAAAAACTACTTTACAAGAAAAAACCTAAATCAACACAGGAACCTCTCTTTCCACAGTGAACGGTTTAATGTTTTAAATGGGCTTACAGAGATTGCTGTCAGCCAGGCAAATATGCCAGTGTCAACAAGATACAAACTAATCTCGCTTTATATTTACAATTAACAGTGGTGTTTCTAGCTATAAAAATTAAGTTGTTCAAATTAGAAATATAAAGTAATCCATACAAATGACTCTAAGTACAAACACAGAACAAACATGAATACAAGTTAAATAAATGACTTCATTAAATGTCTTTTCACTTGTCAATTAAATGTCAAACACTGTTGGTAATCAAAGGAAAACGGGCACATTCCATCTACAGCGAAAAGTCACAATCGTCAAAAAAGTGAACGTTTCCATTGGACACAAACACTGCCCACAGAAGCATTTCTCACAAAAAGCCTTGGGATGCCTGCTTTATTCATTAGAAATATTGCAAATTTATTGCTTTTATAACAAAAATCATTATTTTATTCATTTGTTTGCAAAATATATAAATCACTTTAGAAACAACCAGTAGTTTTAAAGTACAGCATTAATTTCAAGTACTAATAAATTGAAACCCAAATCATAATTCTAAAAGAGCTGTTATGAATTAAAAAAAAAATCATTGACAAACATCATTGGGTGATTAGTAATTAGTAGCACCATTGAAATAGCATAAAACACCAAACATTCAGTGTAGCATCGCTTTGGGAGCCAACAACTACACATATAATTAATGGCAAAATGGCAAGAGTGAGTCAAAAAAAAAAAATACACTGAAAAAGAAAATGTCTATATGCAGAGGCTTGTCAATGGACTTTTGTAATGAAACCAATAAATGTGCACCCTTATTACAAAATTAAACACGCATCCCAAGACTTTCCGTGAGCATTGTAAATCCTCATTAAACCAGAGTCCTAAAATCCACAATGAGCCATCTTGTAAAAAAAAAAAAAATCCTTAATTCTGTTAGATATTCAGCACCTCAGTGATACTGTCATCGGTAAAAAAAAATGGAAAACAGTTTTTCTGAATATATAAGATATACATAAAAGAAGTTTTTCTTCTCCCATTGAAAAGACAATGTTCATCAAACAAAACACACATCTGCTTATACTCTGCTGCAGAGATAAAAATCACAATTGTTCACCGGTACATTCAGCCTAATTACATCAGCCTCTGTAGGACTTAATGAATCATCAAGTCTTAAGATATCAAGCGGACCGTGATGCACGCCACCAAAGTCGTCTGACTCTGAACAATGAGAGTGTGTGTTCCGTTCAGCATTCAGAAGTGTATCGTTCTGTCAAAAGCACCGGTCGAGCTCTGAGAACCATCCAAGGCCTTAAGTGCCCGCTGCATAGAACCAATTATTTACGATTTTGCCAATTTTCCAGGTCTAGCAGAAGTGCAATTGGGCACGTGATGAGTAGGTAGTAATGCTGCAGTTGTGAGAAATTGCAATTTATTTATCATATGCTGCTACGCCATTGATCTCTGCTTTAAAAGAGGCTTATTTTTTATGGGGTGTTAAGCTTTGACGACTCTTTGAACGTTACCATTCTGATGACAGAAACAGTGACAGGAAGAAGAAAAGCCGTTTCCAACAAAAGGTAACAATTACAGTTTGATCTAAGCCAGGAAGATACTGCTCAGAATGAATCGACGAATTAAATGCAAGCTGGCCAAGTGTTTGAGGGGTAGGGGTGGGGGGGCAGGGATCTTCCATTTCTACATCAGTGAGGTTTCTGTTGTGGTGCTGGAGGCAAAGCAGATACGTATTGAGAACAGAATCACCGTACTGAGATGTCAAAACAAATTTATTTGTTCTGTAAAAGTGACTTAAACCTATAGCTGCATACATCACTGATGCTATACCTTCTTTGAGCTGTGTTTTATGATTGAAAACAACAGTTCTGGCCATGTCGGGGGCCTTTGATGGGGTCGGGGGTGTTCAGGAGTGTGCCTGATAATAAACTCTGGATATGTCATAGATTATCATATGTATCACTTTTTAAATGACGGTGCGGTCCTTTGAGGTCTCCCGCCCCAAAAACACATTAAAGCCTGGGTGTGAAAATGGAAACGGCTGGTTGCGTTGGACCTCATAAAGCCCCTTTCTCATGCTGACTGGGGCGGACATTTTTCAGGTCCAGACAGTCATGTTCTAAGGAGGACGGGAGATCTCAGGCTGTCCGGGGCCCCGGGCACCAGAGGCAGCAGAATTTCCTTCATCACCTCTCAGCAATCTTCACGCTACCCATGGAATCGCTCGACGTGAGGAATTACAGCTTCCGTTGAAATGCCTTTTTAACCCGATGAAGTGTCATAAAATATACGTCTAATTCTTTACTGGCAAAACTCGGAGGGGGCTTACCCCATGCCGCAAGTATCACTAAATATATTTAACCGTGAAAAAATTTGGCAAAAAAGCAAAATGTTTCATCTAAATTGCTTACAGATCGGCACGGACGACCTGTGCCAAGAATCAATTACGCAAAGCTGGAATGGTGCTGCTACATGGAAGACGCTCGCTTGCTTTTCTAACTGAGCTCAGCGCACTTCTAACAGAATAGGAGGAGAGAATGTGCTTTGGTTGGAGGGTGAACCCATGAGGTCATCGGGGCTGGAAGAAGAAGTGGACAGTTCGGTCATCGGGGATCAACGCAAACGATGGAGCTTTATGAAAAGAAGATGTGTCTAATTAGAGATGCTCCATTACTTCTGCTGCCTCATCAAGTGCAAAGTATTTCACCGAGTCCCTTACTTCCATTACTTCATGAAAAAACTGGCAAGATTTAAAAAAAAATACTCATAATTTTAGAGTCCATAGCTCGGTTAATTTCGTGTACTGGAACTATTGATACTGTGTATCATTTATATTGATATTATTTATAGGATTCTAATCACAGTCAACCCTGTCCCAAACCAGCCGAAACAAACTTTCTCATAACTAGTGGCCTGGCGCCCAGCTTTGATGTCATTCCGTTTGTATTTTCAACTAATTCTTAACCACCACATCTTGTGTTCAGGAAACGCAGTCCGTGCTTACACTCCCCTGCAAATGTGCCGCGTGAGATTCCAGCGGAAACTGCTGGTCTCAGCCGCTTGATCCCTTCAAACATCTCGCTCTACGAATCACCAGCAGCACCAATCAAACCCTGGTCAACCCATGACTGGGGCGTGCGATGTGTCGTGTGTCCAGGCCCGATCAGAAATTTAGGAAAGGGGGAATCCATCATCTAACGGACGCCTTATTGCTCTAACAGTAGCAGGCGAACAAAGCACCATCCGCATGAATATTTATAACGTTTTCTTTGGGGAAACAAGGATTCCCAGCATGCTTTCCGGCAATAAAATTCCCCCTCGAAAAGTCCCTTTTCAGAAATTCAGTCAGCGAATCGCTCCAAAGCAAACTGATCCAGTGTAGGTCTGCACCACAGCCCAGCACCCTTTGTCAGTTACAGGTAAGAGGTACAGATAATTGAAGATGTTTATGATGGCCTCAGATTATGCCGCACATGCATTCTGACATTGGGACTCCTCATGCGGTGGGTGGGGGGTTGAATGAATGATTTTCACAGATGTAGAGAGATGCCTTCCAGGCAGAGTGTCTGATGCCCCCTGGGCTATTTATCCCGGTGGAATAATCAGCACGATGAAAGAGGAGTGGGACACAGGCCCTGGTCCGCCAGACGCTTTGACGGCTGCACCTCCCCTGTCTGGAGTCAGTCATACCTCACCCCCTTCTCAATGGCGGAGTGCCATCTTTCTGAATTACACTCAAGTATGATGAAGCGTCATACGCTGACTGATGTGGAGGCCAAAAAGAATGTGCCAGAACCCTGTCTTTGTATTCAGACCTCATGCCATAACAGTGCAATATCTGTTTATGTCCATGCATGCATGCATCCATCCATCCATCCATCTATCCATCCATGTCTTAACCTGGCTTATCCTGGCCAGTGTCACGGGAAACACTATACAGTATTTCGCATGGAAGTTACCCTTCCATGCAAATCGATTTCATTTGTCGACTTGGCGAAGACTGTCCCATGCTTACAACTCAAGACAGCTTCACGCCAAAGAGAGGGAGCATCAACGGCACTATGAAGGTATGATCCTTGGCCCCAAGGTCTCCCAAGAGCTGCTCTCACCCCCAAGGAGTCAGCACAAGGTCCATGTGAGCAGCTCTCTTTTGACTACAAAGGAATGTTCTAGTGGCCTTTGAAGTGGCCCACCGCTGCCCCCCTCCCGAGAAGGGCTGACTAGCCATCTCACCCCCAGCCTAGAGCTCCCGTGGCTGCAGATTTGATCAGATGAGAGCTGGGGGCTGCTGCCATAAACCCAGCCCTCTGAAGTCCGACACTACCGGACGGCCTGGACTGAGGGGGAGGTCAGAGGTCAAAGGTCAGCCTTGAAAGCCTCAGAAAAGGCTCCCTCCTCGTGCCGTTACTCAGCTGTGCGTGTCCCGCAAAAAACAGGGTGAACAATAGCGCGCATTCTGGAAAGACCTGTAGAAAGCACGATATGAGATGGGACTAAGTATATACCGCTACAGGAATCCGACATGTCAGGTTACCAGCTGGACTTCCCTTTGCGGCTCATCTTTCTGTAATTTGAGTGCCAGCAATTGTTATGACACTGGATTCCATAATAGCATGGAATTGTCAATGTAAATCTAAAATTTTTCACCAAAGATTTTTCAACAGGTGTCTGGTGTCCTGACTACATCAGTACATTTACACACAGAAGTACAAGCAGCCAGAAAAGCTTTTTTCCCTCACAGAGCAAAGGATGATATCGTAAAGAACCATGAAAGTAAGACTTAATTCACTTTTTCCAGATGAGTCAACACTACAGTGAGTTCTTCCACAGATAGGCTCTCGTGCATGCTGGAAGACTTAGTCCTGATTCCATGGAGGGTTGGTGTTTAGCTATACATCTCTTAACTCCTTAGGGGGGATTTTTGACAGTATAATCTTGCACTAGTGACATTAATCATTTTTGCGCAGGTCAGGAGTTCAGGGTTCCCGACATAACGGACATGGAACACAGACAAGGGCAGAGAAAATTGGAAATCCTCGCAGAGGTGGATTTCAATAAAACCCCTCCTTTCATGTTCTCCAGATGTGTCGACTTCATTGGTGTCTTCGGTCATGACTAAACTCCGCAGGCTGAGACGTGGCGGCGACCTGCCAGTACAAACTGAGTATGCAGGTAACCGTGTTTGGAATCATGTAGCGTCCCTCAAAAGTGGGCAACCACCAAATTCTTACGAAATTTAAAAAAAAATCGATGTGAGTTTATCCATGATCTCTCTCCAAAAAGGGGAGGGACATGTACCCCCCAGTATTCAATTTACTCATCCCCCCATTTTCATTTAAGTTATCAAGTTTGGTATCTCCCCCCACAATATCACAATCTCTCCTAAGCCTTAGAGAATTTCATCCTAAGTGATCTCAAAGGTGTAATCTACCTCGGTAACACGATATTGGAAAAGACTGGAAAAAACAGTTATGCTCCCGCACCTTCTGTCGTTAGCAAATGTGGCAAAAGTCTGCATGTGTCGAGGCATCTTCTTTTCCAGGATTTGAAAATTCTTTTCTGTGTTTAATCAGAAGCAGGAAAAACCGTCGACTTCTTGAATGCCGAGGCCACTTGGTTTGGGCTGGTTCGCTAAAACCATACATGCCATTTTTTTGCAAACTCTGAGCCTTCTATTCTATCTTAAGGCAAATAACGTCTCGGTTCCCTAATGTATCATCAGCATGCTGCAGCGATTGATTCAACTGTAGGGTTTAACCACGAGTTTGGTTCTTGAAAAGCCACAGTGCTATAGTATATATAAATCTCACACACACACACACACCCCAGAAACAAAGAGATGCTTTTTAAAGCAGCGTATATTTGAAAAAAAAATTAAAGAGCACTTTCTGCAGCCATACTGAATATCTCAACTACCGCTGACATGTTTCAAATAAAGCCCTCGAACGTCAGACACACGGGACAGAAACACAAGTGCATATTATTTAGCCTGTATGCGTGAACTGATGAAAAACAGGACCGTTTTATGTATTTTATTTGCTTCTCTCGCTGAATGATTCCTGCCAAATCCACAGACACTGGGAATGTTTTTGCAGGTCCCTGCTCTTGTTCTGCTATAAGCGTGGCTGTTGCTAAATACATACGCAGCACTAGCGGCAAAAAGCAGTTTTCCTACCAGGATGCTCCCTAATGAGCATGTGCGGAAATATCCATTTGCTGTAATTAAATGACTTAATACAAGCAACCCTGAACACACCCCCCTGCCTCGCTACCATTCATTTTATACAAACACCCTTGAAAATAAAATGAGGCCGTGTAATTTCCTGTTTGTGGTACAAGTGACAGCACAGAAAAGGCTACGAGGAACTGGGTGACACTGGTATGTTTGACAGATTTGTTCTTCATGGATGCTTTGGGAAACTGGGAATAAGGGTACAACCATAGCAGCTCCTGATCTGTTGAATATCGCCTCAGTCTTCAACTCGGCTGTGGATAGTGATCAGCCCTATTGGTGTCTGATGTGGTTCTGTTTATTCGGCACAGCCAGATAAACGCTTGGGCTATAAATCTCGAAGGTCATGCAGAAGTTTGGCGTCTTTGCATTGTTTCTGTAGAATAACACAGCTCCGGGACTCTGTGTAGGATAAGCATATGGAAGATGGATGGATAGATAATTGGAACAATACATAGCTACTGTGTGTTTACATTCTATTATGTTCAAAAACATAACACTGCAGCGCTCGGATTAACTCCATGGCGGTTAAATTTTTTTCTTTCTTCTTCTCACACCAAAGGTATGACCTCAGACCTGGCTGAAATATTTCCTAGATCCAGTCATAATTCCTAAAATCCTATCTAGAAGAAGGAGACTACTTATACATTTAGCCTGGGGGAGGGTGGCAGGGGCGACCCTGTAAAATAAGGTCACCAAGAGGTTCAAGGGTGGAGGAACTGACCCGAGTTACTGGAACTGACCCCCAATGCTGTATTCTTACACCTTTGTCCACCCAGAATCGCAATTATCTTGGATCCCTCCAGTATACACTTGTTATTTTATACGCTCCCTCTCACTCTTTTAAGCATTTCGTAGACTTTCCAAGTATTTTATGTTGGTATGATGGTCGTTTGAGCTTGGCGCAGCGTGAATGGAACAATCTGCAAGAAAAAGCTCAAAGCGCTTGGGTCCAATTGAGTAACAAACATCGTAAACAGGGCTGGCAGTTTACTACACCTGGTCTGTAACCTCTGCTCAAACACCTGTGAAGCACTTGGAGAATGCGTCAATGGCCACCCCCCATCTGTAAAAGCACCAAACAATTGCCCTTCATCCACTGAATGGATCAGTATTTGCATTTTTTAACAGGAGGGTTGCACGTGACATCACATGGTCCCACATACACTGATGGTTCTCAACCTTTTTTGCACCGCGACCCAATCTTTACCATACCAGCTCAGTCGTGACCCTATGTCAAGTATAGGTTTAAATTAACACTATGATCAAGCACACAGTGCACACTGCGCTAAGCAGTTGCAGACCCAAGACCCGTTTATAGGCCTATAGGTTAATTCTAGGATTGGGGCTGGGAAATCTGATCGTGGATCAGCATAGGAGCTTCCATTGCTTACATTTCCAGCTCTGCCTCGCAACTCTTTCAGAAGAAAGAGTTGGGTGAGCTAAGATTTCTTTGGCAAGCATTGGTCGCTATTATTTATAAATGAGCACAGGTTTGATGGGTAGTTTAACAGTAATTGGGACAGTTCCTTGAAGTGACGCCCAGGACGGCCCAGATTTGAGTGACATGTGCTGTAAACACCTCAGCCCCAATCCTACACAATCCGACAAGCGATTTGGTCTCTCAACGGTCTCCCTCCACTCAGCGCAAACATGGAAGGTGGAAGCAATTAGCCATTTTCTGCAAGCAGCTGATTTTATTTCTGTTTTACGGCTTGCATTTCAAAATTCTGTCAGCACTTAATTATTTTCAGCTGAACTCGGATGAGGCGTACCAGAGTGTGGGCAGCATTGACTAATGGGCTAGTGACTAACGGGGCTACCAGCTAACAGGGCTATCAGCTAATGGGGCTAGCGGCTAACAGGACTGTCAACTAATGGGGCTAATGGTGTACTGGCTAACAGGGCTATCAGCTAAAGGGGTGGCTAGCGAGCTAGCGGCTAATGTGCGCACTCTTCGCTAACACTAGATCCCCCTGGGATTAGCGCACACACAGAAGCATGCTCCCAATATGGCCTGGTCATTCGGAGAGAGCTGGCAGCGAGAGTTAGAGCGCTATCAGGGATGATCTCGGCCCTGGCAGACAGGTGGTCCTGCGACGCCGGTGGTCTAGCAAAACAGCGCCAAAATGTTACCAAAAAAGGGACTACAGGACAGGATCTCACTGGATTCCTTCCCTCTGCTGTGCATCCAAAGGCATAGATTTAACGAGTTTTTTGCCATAAGAGCGGCGTACAAAAAGAGAGCACCTCCCTATATGAAACAGGCTATACACTGTCTTAAGAGCTAAAAAACTCCCCCCCCCACCTTGTGATTCAGTTTCGATTGGCTTGTACTCAAGCACACTGCTCCGGCCTTCCAATTAGAAAGGCCGCAGGGCTTCGAGAGAGGAGAGTAAGTGCATAAGAGCACGGGATTCATCACTTACAGCTCAGTCCCCTGCATACGGTGCACTAGACGCAATGGTGGTGTTTGTCAGGTACTGATAAGCACAGGGCCGAAGCTTGGTTCACGGAGAGTGCCGGGCATAAATGCCATAAACCCGACGTAATTTTACCTTGAAGTTCTTGCCAGATTCACTGATAAAGTGGTCAAGTGAACACTACAAAAGCAGGGTGTGGTTATTTCTTTGCGAACTGGCTTTCCTTAAGCTTCCCCGCTTAGTTTACTTATTTATTTTCTTTAAGATTTTTGAATCCGTTTCACCACATTGCAGCTGTGTGCACGCCAAATAGTGCAGGGGTATGGTCTCCGGTGTGGGCCGCATCCAGCGTGGGAGTGAATTAACGAGGTCGCGCCAGCTCGCGCTCCGTCCAAGCGGCCGACGGAGGCTCACCGGAGGAGGCCTGTGCTCTCTGTTCCAAACCGCACGGGGAGGGTGAAACTCCCAAAGAAATAAAGGGGTTGGACAAATCACCAATTACACAGTCAGGAAAAATGAGCCGGGGTGAGTGGTGGGGGGGGGGGCTGGCTCCTCAAGAAACCCCACCCGACTCACTGGAACCACTGTGGTGGGCCAGCGAAGTGAGGGTCTGAAGTTAAGAATGGAGAAGCGCAAGGTGGAAAAACACTACTGATAAGAAACAAGGCGTCAAAAACCTACCGTGGGCGGGACTATTGCGGTATGTCAATCAGTAGCTGGTTTAGTTAAACCATCCCATTGACGTGTCCCGTTGCGTCGAACCAGGGAATATTAGCCTGTGATGCAAAAAAGTCATATTTGTGAACTGACTGACATGGAAATTCCTATCGAAGGCACGGAGTTCTGGAAGAAACGCCGAAAAGCACCGAACTGGAACGCAATCCCCGTCTCATCTTATCTTTGGCATTTTGGCGCTTCTGCCACAATGCTAAATGACCGTAACTGCGCGCTATCATGACCATCGCAGTCACGTGACCAATGACTAGCCTGGAGGACTGATAGGCTGCACTCCTGTGGTGGGATGGATAATACTCTGTTTATATGCAACGCAAAATGAATCAAACGACAGCGGCGGTAATACTGAGAGGATAATGGAAATGAGCACTAATTTAGCGACCAGGGGTGGGAAATCTCATTCACAAAGGGCCGGTGTGTGTGCAGGTTTTCGGGATAACCTCGGGATAATATATAATTATAAATACATATGGCATACATGCAAATGGTATATATATATAAAACTATTACCATTACTCAAAATCTCGCTCCCGTCATTAATTTCCAATAGTCTGCCTATAATAGCAACCTGAAATTTGCTGATGTTACAACCACAAACTACCAGCAATGTCTGAAATGGGTCAGGATAATTTCTGGCTCTGCTGGGGCTCCCATCCTAAAGCGATGAAGACAGCCGTATTGTTTATCTGCTGCGATTCTTGTTGTTGCTGAGTGCGGGACCCCGAGAGAGGAGAAGATCTGCTGTCTCAGCAAAACGAACCCCGTGAGGGACACCCACGCCCAAGGAACTGAGTCGACTCCCCGCATGCTTCGCTACTCAAGTAGTCCAAGGCGGAGGGAAAATATATGAGGGGGTAGCCTGGCAGGACGTAACTGAGGCGAGACACAGATTACTCAGACATACTAAAGACACAGGCGAGAGGCTGCTGTCAGGAGAATCCAGAAGGACGGGTGCAGAAAACACCACATTTGCAAAAAGGTTTCTTGAGGTCTTCCGAAGGTTCAATGACTTTATTCATCGCTATGGAATGACATTTGTATCCAAATCTACAATAATACAAGCTTTGGAACTAATGGCAAATGCCGTTAATGATGATTATGTTTCATTTAAATGTAGAAATGTGGGAGTGACCCTCCTTCCAAGTGGTACAGACCCCTGTCGTCAGTTTTCCTGCATCTGTCTCCATCGGGGTCCCATCTGAATCCAAATAAATCCGCTGCTGGACCGTAGTCACCGCAAGGAATGAGACCAAAGGGCTCTGTGGATATTTTACTGGAAATCTTACATCTCGCCCTGTCTGGCATTTCCCCCGCATGAATTGATTAGCGGGGCAGGGAGAGAGAAAGGGAGCTCGATAGTGTACGGCGATCTGCATAATTAAGCCGCCTGTTTCACACGCAGCTCGCAAGCCGAGTGTGAACTAATGCAGAAGAAATGAGTCCGATGTGGGACTCAGGAGCATCTGGGCCAAAGCCTCCGGCCCTCCTGAGCTTTCGGCTTTCTAACACCGGCCCGATAAAGACTCAAACACATTTCTTCTGCTACCATATCCCATGCAGCCCTGACTTCCGCCCCCTGACAGTTATGTAGACGTTTGCACTGCCCACGGATAAATTTGTATTGACGAACAGCCCAGAAAAATTGGTGTGTAGCACATTCAAAGCCCTCTAAAGGGCTTTTTCAGTTGGACTCCTGGGTAGAATGCACCTCTCAGCCCTGAGCACATTTCTCACTTATTGTGTCCTGGATTAACTTAGCTGGACGCCGGTGTTAATTCAATGAACCTTTTTGTCCGACATTCAAACAACTCCGAGCATGCCCCCCCCCCACCCCCCACCCGCTCCCGTAGTCCAGCCCACAAGGCTGAAAACATCCACTCTACAGCCCTGCTAAGGAAGCTTCAATCGAGGTCAGTTAAGCAGATATACGGGCAACAATGACAAGGCCAGGAATTCAGGAATGCAAAACCTTTCAGGGAGGAATATAGAGAGAAACAGAGCGATGGAGATATCAGACATGGATGGAAAAACACATTTCTGTCGTCCCCGGGGCTCTTGTCCTGTTGACACGTCGGCCATAAGGGAAATCAGCGGAGTTGATCATTTATTTCTGTCACGGCCTGTAAGAACCTCTCTTGCTCTAACCACACATTCCATTGACGCCCCAGAGGATGGCTGGCCAGGCACGGCCGCCTGAAAAGTCCCACACAAGGTGGGAACGTGTGGATTTTTTTTTACCAAGACATACCATTTAGCTGCAGCAAAAAAAAAAAAACTGAAAATCTGATAGCAGACAATGTGTTTGCCCGTTAAATGCTGTTGTCACAAATGCCTCCGTTTTACCGTGATTGATGCAAACCGCTTTTAAATTTTTGCCACTTAAGGCTACTTTGAAAATGGCAGCTCATCGGTTAACAAGCACACCAACTCCTGCTTAGAATAGCCTAAGGCTAATAAGCTAAGAATCCTTTTACAGCCCCACTGCTTAGTGCAGTAAAGCTACATGTTATTAGTCATCATTTTACTAGCCAGTATTTTTCTATGATTCACTATAGCTGTTTTCCAGAATGCACTCCTAACTGTGAATAACTTCTTGAATAATATAATCATTTTCAGATTTGACTATGCACGCTGGAAAAAAACAACAAAAAAAAAACTCATTTTTTTCTGCAAAGCAACCAAAAACACTGAGTATTAAAAAAATGCACAAAAGTATACAAAGCTGACTTACGGACTCTGTGACAAATTGACTCTTTCGTCATTGCTCTTTCACTACCCAGCACTAGGACAGAGATGTAGGCACCATCACAGGCTGCAAAAGGACATCCTCCTATCTGATCCCCCGAGACCAAGAGCTTTACTCTTCTGAATTCCAAAGTTGGGGCAAAACTGCAAACACCAGCGTTTTTAAGATTTTCTATATTTTGACAGTGACAGAACAAAATAAATGTATGGTAATTCTGGCTAGACAAAAACCAAATGCTGAATGCCTTAACTCAATGGCAGAGACGTGGCAAAAACAGCATTTCCTGCTCGTTCGTCTTGCACGTTATTTCAGCTCGACGCTGCCCACGCAAATGACAACAGGACGTTTCCGTTGCTATGTGAACTGCACCACTTACCTGCCCCGCATCTCATCCATCTTTGTTTTTTTGACAAAGGGAGAGAGAGTTCCGCATGACTAGACTGTGGATTAGTCGTTATAATGCAATATTCTTTCGGTGATACAGGCCACAAATTGCGTTCAAAACCCATTAATCAAAGCAAAATTGGAACAGACTTAAGATGTTAGTGCTTCTGCAGCACATGCGCTATTTTGGTACTCAAGCATATTTCAACATCATAATTTTTCTCATCACAAAAAAAAACTAAAAAGCTAAATTTAGACACTTGATTGAGAAACTATGGCTTTTGTCCAGCTGTTGGTTTTGGCGTCCCTTGGGTTGGACTCATGGAGGAATGGACTACTTCTACCCATACTCTGGATATAGTTTTTTTACTGTACATTATCATTGTTATATGAAACACAAAAGAACACAGTTTCCTTGAGAGTTTCATTAGGACGTGTGTGTGTGTGTGTGTGTTTGCGTGTGTTTATCTTAACCTCGCTCCAGATCTCCCACCTTGGGGACAGAGATAAAGATCCAGAAACTGCGGCAGGAGGTAGGGGGCTAAAGCGGAACGCATGGCCCTGCAATAAGGCCTTGCTGCTGGAGGCCACTCGGGGCCACAGATCGGCTGGGGGGGGGGGGGGGGGGGGGGGGGGGGGGGGGGCGGGCGGGGGCCGCGGGCGGGGGGGGGGGGGGGGGAGGGGGCGCGGGGGGGGGGGGGGGGGGCGGGGG